>VOMN01134756.1:0-52214 GCA_014899125.1 Orchestia grillus | reverse complement strand
CTCTCCCTCACCATACTCCACTGCTCTCCCTCACCATACTCCACTACTCTCCCTCACCATACTCCACTACTCTCCCTGCACAGTATCGATCAACTGTATTCGTTTTCTCAAGTATTGTCAAAGTACTGGTTAGGTTTTAATTGTTACCGTTTTAGAAACTTCAAATCGCGCTAAGTAAAAAATATTGTTGAATTTATTCGAGGCTTCTGTATTCTGTCATCGCGTAGCAAATTTGTTGCATGTAAATTATGATGAAAAAGCTATGTAAAAACAGAATGTAATTCACTAAAAGGAGCAGTACACAATTCAAGTCTGGTTGATGGACTAAGTGCGTTTTGTGCTTAATTCTTCAGCGGGGTTTTATCCAGTGGCATTGGGACCGGCGTCCCCAGGGGGCACTGTTGGCTAGCCGCAGCTGTAGCTGGGCCTTCGGGACTACTAGCTTTCGTGCCTACTTGGCTTGTTCCCATTTTCATGCTTTCTTCGCTGTTTTTTTTTCTTCCTATTTCATTTGATTTTCTAAGCACTGGGAGTCCTGCGTGGGAACACACCTGCGCATGGATTTCACGTTTTCCACAGTCTATACTAAATAGTTCCTCCTTTTTTCTCTTTTTGGGTCACATTTCTTGTGGATAGGGAGCTTTAAACTAATCAATAATCTAATTTAATCTTCTGTGTGTGTTTTTTGCGCCATACTCGTGTATGAAGGCATTCTGTTGGCCACTTCATTCAGTGTTGTAGTCTCTTCGTAACAAACAGTCTTATGTTCGTAACGCTGATTGTGACAGGCAGGAGCCATCGCTGTAGGTTGTTTCTGCCTCTACCTCTTTATTTTTGTGGTCATTTTTTGTGTGTAAAATTGATGTCTTATTCGTTGATTTTTAGAGTCTTAGCGTCTTAAGAAATCATAGAGTTTGTCTCGAACTTTTCAGTGATTGCTGTGTTTTACAAGCATTCAATTTTTCACTGAGTCTCTGTGTACTGCCGTGTGATCCTCGTGTTCTTCCTCTCCGTAATGCAATTCTTAGATTAGCGTCTTTAGTTTATTTTACTTTTGACTAATACATTGATTCCTGTTTCTTGTCTTTTGCAGGTGAGTGTCCTAATCCAGAATTAATTTCTCCGTGAGCGGTCAGTGACGGGATGTGAGTACCTTGTTTTATTGATACCTTGTTGATGCTAGAGAAATTTCGGGGCTTTTCGGATCCATAGGTTTCATCTCACGCCGAACACGGCGGCCAGAATTTAAAAAGAACTTGAGTTCGTCGTGGCCATTTTCACAACTCGGAGCGTGGTCGTCGTGAAGATGGCGTGCGCTGGTGTCCAGGTGATGTCTGTTGGTACATAGCGCACCCTGACTTTGCAGCCAATCTACCACTTATGAGAAAGTAGCGGTAGCTGAGATGTTTCCAAACGATGGTTCCCAGAATTGTAATCTTTAGTGTTATTTGGATTTGGTGTTGTGTAGCTCTTCCTTTGAGAATTAGTTAGTTCATTTTGTTCAGATATAAGTCCCGAACTCATACTTTTGAGGAGTTATTTGAGGAGTCATCGATGTAATAAATTTCTAATCTGCTGAGCATTGCGTAGAGTTGAAGTTTATGTTCAACATAACAAGAGTGAACTAAGAATTCTGTGGGAGAAGAAATTAAACAATCGAAATATATTTGAAAAATTATTCATATGAGGAGCATTTTTCGCGTATCTACAGCGTTGATCCTGCAGCTAAATAAGTTCTGCAGTCAGTCGAACTTTTAATTACTCTTCACCTGAGGTTACTATCAGGTCATATAGAAACACAAGAATTGAACACGTAATCAAAATAGTGATAAAAATACATTAGTTGCGATAAATTTCGAACTCGCTTAACCCGTTACGTACTCTTCTTTTACTACGTACATGTAGGGTGTATATGTGCAGTCCAAGTTGCCGGAAGATCGTGTTCGGAAGTTTTAGCAACTTTGTGTTATGGTTTTGGTGAGGTACGCGGCAGGCTGTGAATTGTGGGCGCCGTTGCGTCACCGCATCACCAAAATGAGGGCATCGCTCCGTGCGCCGCCGCATCCTCGCGGCCTCTCTGGCCAGCCGCAGCGAACGATGGGGGACAGGAAAGGAACTTTTTCCCAGCACTGTTGTCGTACAGCGCTACTGGTTGGGCTTTAAATGCCTCGAAATACAGCGCTACTGGTTGGGCTTGAAATGCTTTCCCTCGAGAATCACTCGGCGACTTCTTGAAAATCCGCTTGTCGCACGCTGGAATCGAACCTGGGAGCTCCTGACTAGATAGCAGAACGCGTTACCCACTACGCCCCAGGTCTGTTAACTAATATTCAACTTGTGTGCGCACTGCTTCCAAATTATACGTCCAGCTCACCAGGCGAGGTGTGAGCCGTTGGTAACATTGATTCATTGCTGCAAATTTTCACTCGCCGACTACTCCTGCTTCATTTCATTTTTGTTCCGGAGATAACCTACACATTTTTTGCTTGAATTAACAGTTCTCATATTTTTTTTTAAACTGAGTCGCGTGTTTCCGTGATTTTTGGGTGCCTGCGATAAATGTATTGGCTACGACTGTGTTACGTTTAACATATCGATTTCTCAAAATAATTTATTTTTACGTAGCTTTTTAAAATGCTCTACTTTTCCTTTTAAGATTATATTATCCGTTCCAAGTTCGCTTTCTTACTTTCCTTGTCATTTGACGCCTTCGAGGACTCCTGGAGCTCTTGATCGCAGCGGCCACGGTTCAGTTTTGCCTTATTCCCTCTGTCCCAATTTATCTGTCAGCTTCTGACTAAAAATTAGCAGTCGTGGCCGGCTTTCTGTTCATTCTTGCGTGATTTCCCTCGCATTTTTCGTAAAACTTTCGCGGAAAAACGCCTTTGATGAGCGTTTTCTTCTCAACGAATCTCCTGAAAATTACCATCTCTTTCTCCATTTTCTCGAAAATTTCATCAGTCTTTTAATGGGTTTCTAAAGTGGAATTAATTAGGACTTCAACCCAGGGTTAAAGAGCACTCGCCCTCATTCACCTGGTCTACCTTTCCTCTGAGGCTTAAATGTTTTTCATTAGACCTTCGAAAGGGAAAATTTTATTTACGATATCGAAATCCGAGTGCACGTTTTTAAACGATTCAGCTGAGTACCAGTTGTTTGATGAATTTTAATTATTAAATTTTCTTCGAGCGATTGTTGATGAATTTTCCACGTTAGAGAATTGATGTGAACTTCTTAGTTCCATCGCTAAAGAGCCTTTAATCGAATTAGAAATACGAACCTCTAGACATCTGGTTATGAAGTATTGGTTCAGCACATTTGTGTATTTGTATTTATAAACAAAATTTATAAACGTCGACTAATGAAATTCCAAAATGTTTTTCGGAAATATGTTCTCTTCCGACTGTGACCTAATTTAAAATGTCTAGTTAGAAAAAAAGAATTGTTGACAAACATTTATTATTGGTCTTTAATAATCAATGTACCAGAGATTATTCGTATTTGTATATTATATCATGTTATCGTTTTAGTTACGAAGACCTTAGATACAATATAATAGGTGATCTTTTCACTGTTTAAAAGAGAACGACGTTTTCAGTGTTAGGATTTAGTGAGTTGTTGAATATTTTGTAGTTTAGACAAGGTCATTGAAAGGTGTAAGCTCTCTTTGGTAAAAATTTCTCGCAATCCTGGGCTATTTATATTAGTAAATGAACGTGCTTTAAAAATATAGACCTGATTATGCTTGCAAGAATTGTAGTACATTTTGAAGTTACCGATTAGTAAATAACGGACAAAAATTCATGGAAGACTTACAACCAAGTCGAACTTGAATTTGAACGAAAAAGGAGAAAACTCCTTAGTATGATAATTTATTCTGATTGTTCTGTATGTCATACAGACTGATGGGTACTGTCGCTATTCATTGTTATATTGGTAACTATTATGTTGACAAAGGATATAGCAACTCGTATAGGTACCCAATGTTATTAAAATTAAGCAAACTTTATTTTCTTCAGATGAATCATTTTCAATTGTTCTGCTTCTTTCTAGGAATTTACTTTTTCCTAAAATATTACTTCGGTGATTTCTGCTCGACAGAAATTGAGCACGTTACCCATTTGTCACTTTGTATTCAGACTCATTTTTTCTTCATCATCGTTATCCTGACTCGTGTAAAATAGTTTCGCTGCATGCCAAAGCACACCAGCACGCCCAGGGCACGCTTGACCAGCAGCTCGTTGTCTTCCTGGTCTTAGGAACGTTGACGCCTGCGCATGAAAGTATGCTTCGAATTTCCAGTTCACTGATTCGTCGTCTGCACTTTTTCTTTGAGATTCTCTCTTTTCGGTGGTCGCTTCAAAGTCGAGATCCAAAAGCGTCCATTTATTCATCTGGCACGCTATACTTATTGCTAGATTGTTCCGTAAATATGCAGGTTTTTAGCGTAATCAAGTTTGCATTGCATCGCAATTAAATCCTAAATTGCTGCGGGTACTTTAATGAGAGGATTATGCTGCCTTGTTCCTTGCCCAGTTATTTAAATTCTGTGACCCACCGTCCTGTTGCGGCGATCGCAAATTCAAGGCGTATTCCGGGAGCTCTTCAAGTCCCTGTTACTCGTGGCTACGCAGCGCTAACATTCGCTATAGGGCCATTAACACGATCAGTCAATGTCTGAAGACAGAGTCGGAGTGTACCCAAACATGGGCTTTAAATGGTGACTTTGTTCTCGATTTTGTAGTCAGGTCGGAAGTTGAGGGGCTGTACAGTCCCTCACAATTCTCGCTCACTTCAGAATTGTGAGCGAAGTTAGCATTCGATGTCCATGTTTGGGTATCTTCCGTACCGTCTTCAGACATTGATTGATCGTGCGAAGGGCCCTTGTGAGTCACCTAAGGAGAAATTTACTCAGGTACAGTTTTTTCTTCTGGAGATGCTGGAAGATTTAGTTTTCCCTGAAACAAAAAATTGGTGTAAACATTTTTAGAATAGAATGAGTGATTGACAGCACAGTTAGTTATTCAGACAAAAAAATTGTGTAAGGTTTACACAATTATGATGGGTTACGTTGATACGCTCCTCTATGAAAACTTGTGACACAGAAAAATATATCTCGACCAATGTGAGACGTGTCCTGGTAATGATCATGATACAAAATTGTTCCTTTGCCGCTTAGGTCAGACTTGTACGCTTGAAGAATGTTGGTACAGCGGATTGAATTTTCTGAAAAGGCGTGTTAAGCCTTAAAAGGTAGAGTCACAATGCACTTTTAGTGTTCATAAAGGGAGCTTATTCTAATTGAGACCATTCCTACCGACCCTGCGTGCAGTAGAGGCGCTTTTAATGGGCCATTCAATCTGCATTGCTAAATGTTGCAGTGGTTCTTCTTCTCCTCGTTAACTCCTGGACCTGTCGGGCGCTAACCTGCTGCTGTTGTTGTCCTAGGACGGTCCTACGCTCCCGAGTCGCTGCTGTGTTCTCTTCAACGGTCCAGTAATTAACAGCCTTTATGTCAGGCCCTGTTCATGTTCATTATACTTCCCACATGCTGCACCTTGGAAATAGTACGGGCACCCAGGCGTTTCCCAGGCTACAATGGTGTGCCGTCGTTTTTGGAATATCTTATACGAAGGGAAGCACTGCGCCTGAGATATTGAACCCGGTACCTACTGACCAGGTGGGAAGTGCTGCATCACCTCATGTTACGGAGTTTTAATAATCATGAAGGTGGCTTCTAAAATCGCACCATTTGAAAAAAAATTTGGAAGGTGAAGTGAAACCTGATCAATGTGTTACAAATAATAAACCTGCATTGCGAAAGAGCAATGATGTACCTTCATTTATTTCTTCGAATTTCCTTTTATTTATGGTTCATAAATCTAGCATGTGGACCTCGTCTGTCAGCATTCAAGACAGTTGTCAGCATCTTAGTTTTATTTTGTTCACACTTTAATTTTGTTCTTTGCCTTTATTTTGTTGTTTTACCTGCTGTGTGGCATTGTTGCTGTATTTTGTCACGGTAACTTTAGATCACATGTGCTTAATTAGCTTTAATTGTGTATTTTTAGAGATCTTGTCATTTCACTGAAGATGGCCAGGGGCCGAAACGTTTTAAATTGGATTTTATCGAAAGACATTTTTATGAGCAGCGTGACTTGTCTTACTCTTCCATTCGTATTGAGATTGCCTCAACTCCCTAATAATTTTCATAAACTTCATGCGTTGTGTTTTTTACACCGCATTTGTTCTATGAATTGTAAATGTGTCTGCTCACTTCTTTAGTTGCCATGTAAAAAATATCGCTCCGTCATGACATCAATTTTTACCCGTTATTAGTCCTTGAAATGACTGCTTAGAGTTCGAAGAAGTAACTTACCGGATTTAAAGGAAATACAGCGCTAAAATCACACCAAGAGTAACCTTTTCTTGGCAAGAACGAGTTTGGTCTTGTTTGCCCAACTTGTATTTTTCTGATTTATTTGCTAACTCGTCAGTTTTTGGTTATAAAAAGCTTGAAACGAGTGTACTTTTCTTTCCTGGACCGCTTATAGCATGAACCGACCCTTCCCGAGTGTCCTCCTGCATCTACTGGCAGTGAAGTCGTCTGAAATTCACACGTTTACATGGGAACACCTGCGGGGCATGGGGCTAATTCATGCTGTTCGTACGGCGGATTTCTTTCGAAGATACCGTACGTAGCTTGACCTCATTGAGTGCGCCCGGTCATCTCCAGCACAGGGAGACATACATCGTTCCAGTTCGTTCCATAGCCTCCTGCGCTGGTCTAATCGGGTGCCGGCAACGCAATAATCCACCGCAATTCCATTGACGGTGTTGCTAGCGGCCCCTGCCCCTCCCTATCTGTTAGGTTGAGGCATTATGCTTCAATCTAACCGAGTGCTAGATTGGTCGCTGCGCTCTCCAGCCGTGGGCTTAACGAAGTGCGGGTTGCGGGAGTTCATCTTTCTGTGTAATGAATCTTTAAATGAAGCTCAGTTAAAGTTCATGCACGTTTATGGTTCTGTGAACAAACTTGAAGTCTTGCTGTGCAGTGTCGATTAAATGCTGATGAGTCAATGAACTGTTCAAGTATTATTAGACTGATCATTGTGGGGATTTGAAACTCATTTTGTAGAGATCAACGGTTTGAAAATCTATGTGCTGTGCAGGGTGAAAAATGATCGTGTGATTGACGGCGAAATTACTTGGCGGTTTTAATTTTCTACGAACCAGTCATATAACGCAGACAAACAAAAGGGAGAAAATGACCTAGTGACGATCATGTACAGCCTTCGGGCATAGCATCTTGCAGATTTTGACCCTCGGACCTTTGTGAAACAAGATTGGATCCCTTGAACATTGTAGGTGCACGTTGCGCGTGTTAATAAATAATAAAACTAATATACATGTGAAAATCCGTACGGAAAGTGTGGATGAGTTTGCACTCGTTACGGTTCCAAAGAGCAACTAGAGTTAGCAGCTGTCACTGCATTTAGCTGGTGCGAACGAAAGTTTTACGACCTTCAGTTACATTCCGACTCACTTCGTCCTGGAAGTTGCTTCCACGTCATCACTGCCAGTGGAAAATACAATCACCCTCCTGTAACAGGTGTCATCTCGCTGTTCACGAGAAAACTTTATGATACCTGCATGTAAACTCAACGCGCGGGGTTGAGTCATTCCTCCGATGAAACCCTCAGGTTTTTGGCATTGATCTATGAGGCAGGATGTACACAAAAAAGAAGCAAGATCCGTGCAATTTATGCAGAACTTAACAACGGAGAGACGTTAATATAATTCTTCAAATTAATCGTAAATGACCCATTCCACGTCTGGTTTCTCAGTTCATTAAAAATTTGCCGCATTAATTTAGTACTGAGTAGTTATCCCGCTTCCTGTTGAATTTAGGCTCCAAGGGTATTTTTATACAGTTTTTTTCTACCGTTGTTTGTTTTCAGCTTTGGGAAGACAACCAACTACTTCGCCGCCTTCGCTTCACGAGGCCCTGATCCTTCTTCAAAGCTGTTTTTTGCAGGTCATCGGCGGTCGGTTTTGCCCTCAAATCGAGAAATGTTTTTGAAACTCGTGGCCAAAAACCAGGCTCGTGATGAGCGCTGCGTGCCGTATTGATTGTCGATGACGCCGGAAATTCGCCGAGCTGCTGTCGCTGGGGTTGCTGGGGTGCTGGGTACGTGTGAGGTCCCCCACTGATTGCTGGGGTGCTGGGTACGTGTGAGGTCCCCCACTGATCGTTGGGGTGCTGGGTACGTGTGAGGTCCCCCACTGATTGCTGGGGTGCTGCTACAGTATACTGGGAGAGGTGCTGGAGCTGTTGTATACGTGTGTTGACCCCCCAGTGACTGGTGGGGTGCTAGGGGTATGTGATCTGTATGTGTGAGGTCCCCCACCAACTGGTGGGGTGCTAAAAGTATGTGTTGTGTATGTGTGAGGTTCCCCACCAATTGATGGGGCCTAGTCCTAGCAAATGCTTATTAGTTATTAAAAAAATAAAAAAAGTAAAAAAAAAAACTTAGGTATGAAAAAATTTCTACGCCTTCGAATACACTCATAAATGCATATTCTACAATAATATAACAGAAAAACATAGCTAAGTGCCCAAATTATCCCACTTCTAGAGTATCTGGAAGTCCCGCTCAAGTAGCAGAAGTTCACTCGTACGTGAAGAAAAACATGAGAATTTAGTAACGCTGAGCAGCTTTTGTTACTTTGAACGTAAACGGGTAGAATGTGTTTACGTCTGCAGCCGTGATGGTTCTATTTAAAAATAAATGGAAAGTGTTCCACAAATGTTCGAAGTAGATATTAGGTGATATTCTAGAGAATATTAAGAGTGAAGACAGAACAAAACTTCAAAGACTCTGTCGGAGGTGGTTAAGGGTTTTACCGTTTAATAAGCTGGTGTTTTGCAGGGTGGTAAAAATTTTTTACCAATATTTATTCGAAAAACTCGAAAATCATCTACCGTACAGATTTGAGCTTCGCCTTATTTCCTTTATGGAAATTTTATCTGTTGCTATCAGTTTCAAGCGTTTTATTTTACCTCTGTTAATTTCGACTACATGTTCTAAGTGAAAATCATTTTTTTCACTAACTTATATACGCTGGACAATGCCCATATGATTTTTTCCCGCCTGTCTCCGTATTTACAGAGGAAAACACGGGAAAACGTCGCTCATTTACTAACATAGTTTGTGGGAAATACTAGAACCTAAAAATTTAACATTTTCATTGAAACTTCTGTTCTCACCTAATTTCATTTCTATAATTCCTGCCGTTTCGGATAGGAATGATGGCGCCAGAATCCCGCTTTGCTGTTGAGCCCAGCGCCATGAATGCGAAGTTCGGTGGAGTTCTCTCACCGTCAGCTGCTCAGTGCGTTGACTTCAAAATTGTCTACAATCTAGCTCTCAACCACTGAATTTACTTTCCTACTTTCGTTCAAAATTGGTACTCGAAAAGACTCTACCTGTAATATTTTTCAGCCGACCATGCAGAATGAGAGTGTCTTCCTGGAAAGTAGTCGGCATGCCAACATTTCGAGTTGCTTTCTAGATTAAAGGTGTACATTTAGTATACGACGAGAAGCCTGTGGCTGAGATGGAATGCCCCAGAAGGACTTGAGTTTCTATAGAAGTGTTTTGTGTAAGGAAAACATTGAATGTCCGCTTTTGTGACTGGGTCGGTGTAGACCAGACTGCTGTCACATCAAGGGGTGCGCTGTCGCGTTGCGGCTGTAGCCCTGAAGTATTCGGTTGGGTCGTAGGACAGGTCTATCACCTTTTGGAATCCTTGCCCACTATTATTAAATGCGCTGAAGCTTGGCAGACGTGAATTCAACTTGGTTTGCAACTTCAATGTTACGCTTATCACGTGGGCCTCTCGCCCTCTCGTGTTAGCAGTGTAGGTTGTTTTGTTGTAATTATTCCTTTTGCGCGTATAGTTTGCGCTGTGGGTTTGGTAATTTGATGGAGTGCATGTGTTTTTATCTAGCTTCAATGAACGCAGTTATTTCAATCGCTGTATTTATGCATCTGAAGATTACTGTTAACAGGTCGTATGTGATAAAGACATTTCCTAGATTAATGGTTGATTTCACGTAAGTGAAATCGAAGAGTGAGAGTTAAGAGTTCGTGTACCACCTTCTATTTTTGCCGATGGTAGTTTTGAGATAACTGAAGTTTCTCGAATGATTTGTATGGTACAGGGATAATAGATTTTTATTAATTGGAAAACGTGTTGTGTGTGCGTGTAGCTAACCGACTTGATTTATTTTAAATCTACTTTGTGCACACTGTTGTGGAATTTTTTTACATAAGACTAAAGCAACACACACATCTGAAAATTCCCTTAATTGATGCCTACTATAAAGCGCATTTTTTTCTCCTCGCGAATATAATCGCTAATTATTTATTGGAGTCCTTTCTTAAGCCACAAACTCGTAACAATTATCAAATATTTTCACTGCAATATGCCGACTGTTTTTTTATTCAAAATTGAATCAGCTTGTATTCATAATATATCCAGTACTCGATGTCTATGAGGGAGACTGCCATCAAATCGTCTTCCAGCTCGAATGAAATTAAATGCTCCAGGTGAATCATTTGCTGGAATTGCTTCGCTGAGCCCTGCACGGATGGGTCCTAAGGGGGAGAGGCGGTTGACGCCTGCGATAAGCTCTGTGGTGCGCAGGCTGTGTTCAAAATGATAATTCGTGATGAGGTTTGTTGTGCAGGTACTGAATCCCATGACATCGACGAAAATATCGTTTGGTCTGCGATCATCGCCACGCTCGCTTCACTAGATGTGTTGTTGATACGTAATTAACAGAAATGTAACGAAGCTTCACGTTGGAAACCTTTTGTCTCTACAGTTCCGCGATCAAAGCGTTGGTCTATGCTTTGGAAGAGCGCATACTTCAAGTTAAGAAACTATATAGCTGGGGAAGTTTTAATGGCGTTTGACTTGAACATATTGGTGTGATGATGTTACCATTATCATTGAGTGAGAAGGAGATAAATTCCTCAAACAATGAGTAATAAATTACGTTAAATAAAGGAGAATGTGAACATGCGATAGGCCATAGGCAATAGGGTTAAGTTTGTTAGGTTTATCTATCATATGCTGTAAGAAGACTGGCGTCCCCAAGAATGGACAGTTGGGTTACCTCAGCTTTAGCTAGGTTTTAAGGACTTCTATCTTTCGCACCCACTTTGCTTCTTTACATTTTCCATTTTAATGCCTTTTAAGTTGATAATTCTTTTTTCTTCTTCTTCTTCCTTTTTAACTCGGTGTATCTATGCACGGGGGATCCTGCGTGAGAACGCACCTTGTACTTAGATTCATCGCTCTCCGAAGTCCATACTAAATGGCCCCTTCTCTTTCAGTGCGAGATAGTCTAAGTTACCAGAGCGCTGCTATCCTTACTACTACTACTATTTTCTAATACTTCATTTCATATCATCATCATTTGAAGCTCTGAGCTTTATTTTTTATTGAAACTCACGGCGCAGCGTGAGCCAGGGACACAAATCGTCAAATCATGGAGAAGCACAAGCGATATTAAGCCTACATGTGTAAACTTCGATTCTCGGATGCCATGATGATAAATTGAACATGTTTCTTCATCCTTCTCTCTCGCAGGCGCAACACTGTTGTCATTTTCAAAAGCCTACACTAGCGTGTGTACAAAAACATCACAACCTACGTGTCCCTTGCTTCACAAAAACATCACAACCTGCGTGTCCTTTGCTTTCCTAACGATTCATTAAATCATTGAAATTCAGTTAAAGCTGGAGCTTGTTAGACGGCTTTCATCCAGGACGAGTTTTATAATTTTTTTGCGGCTTTGATTTCGGTGAAAGCTTTCCTCCTCTGTGCAGTTTTTCGTTTCGTAGCCTGGAGCCTGACAGCATTAAGCTGAACTCCAAAGCTGGTACTCTAATATGAAGGCCTCACTGCCGACATAAAGGTCTCTCATACCTTCACTTCTGATTCTAAAAGTTGAAGTTTCGTAGTTGAAAATTGACGAGTTTTTATTTTTTGTTTGCATAGTTTCAGAACTTAAATGTACGCCTATTTATTTCTTGCGTTATTGGACTGTTTTTGCGTTGAATTTATGTTTCATCACTGATTTAATGATACAGCGTGCGGTCAGGTGTGATGTCCACCCCACTCCAGCAGTTGCTAGGACAGGGGTTAGATTTTCTTTCCATTGAGGAGCGCAATGGGCTGAAAAATAGAAAATGGGCAATATTATTGAAATATCACATCAGGTACATAGTAATATGGAGCCAGTAAGAGTTAAAATAGGTTGTTCAAAGTTAGGATTAGGCCAAAAAATCTTCTACACTAGGGTTTGCAGGTGAGACGTAAAAATTTAAAAATTTCATTTAATTTTTTGAAGGAAAAATTTTTATTACATGTTGCCTAGGTATTGAAACACGAAAAATTCAAGAAATAAATTCAAGAAAAGCGTGAAATAGCTTCCCTATTGGCCAAAAGCACGTGTATGAAAATCATTGAAGGTGCCGCGCCCTTGCAAAGCTCAATTTGCTTGCGTTTGCAATCTCATGACGACTGATTTCCTTCACTCGAATGTGGTGCACGTACCGAGTGGTGGTGAAGCTCTTAAAACTTCAGGCGCTCCACAGAATCGACACCATTTACCATCTTTTACTGTTCATTAAAAGAATATACTTGAAAATAATGAACTGGTATTATTCTATTGTATTCTGTCAAAATCTAAATTTCTGTTTCAAAATGGGATCCGTTTTCCATGAGCATAAATCTGAACATTTCGGCAAACGCTGCATGGCACCGCAGCATGCTGAGAATTATTTAGGCTTATTTTGGGGCTCTTGAAATTGAATAAACTTGTCATTCTTCCTCGAAGCTTGATGAATACATCGAAAACTTCGGCCTTTAAAGATGCCATTGTATACAATAGTCATTCGAGTGTTTTTTACTGTCTTAAATGCATGTCCCGCTTATTAGAATTTCTAAATACTCCTTGTATTTGCATCTGTAGCATTTATTTATAGACGCGTAAAACCTTTATTAAACATTTTCAACTATTTTTCAACTGTTAGAAGATTTAGAGTCGCCTTGAAACCCGTGGCCCGGGCGTGCAGGTGCGTGGCGGCTCCGTCCGAGGCCTCGCTCGCTCTCTCGCAACTCCTGCCAGTTTTATTTCATTTTTCCCAGCGCGTTCGTTCTAATGTGGTTACATCGACCGAAACTGTCACGATTTATTGCCTGGGTTTCCAGTGGCGATTTTTTCTTATTACTGACAAGAAATGGCTGCGTGAACTGAATGATTCGTCCTGTTACACCGGCAGAGCTTTCAATCCCAGACGCAGCCTCGTGATCTGACATTATTCTGGCTACTCTACTGCTCATTTCGCACCTGCTTTTTCTTCTCAGTGGAACTTCCTGAAATGATGGGTTAAGTCACCGTGTTTTTTATGTTCTTGAAAAATTGTCATTTAATAAGCTTTTTATTGTGAACTTGCATCGTTGGTTTCGTTCATTAGGCTTTCAAGTTACCGGCTGTGACTTGAGCTCCGAATAAGATTTGTCTAAAAAAATACAGTTTCGTGAAAATAGCGCGAGCAGGGGAAATAATTTCACTTCGTGGTCAAAAATTTGTGCTCTGTTTTATTTCATGTGCTCTTAAATGCCTAAAAATCGTCGATGCTGTGAGAACGAACCTCTAAATCGGTGTGGGTTGAAGAAGACGTTTTTGCCCCTGCCATGCGTAGTTGTTTACATGTTCACATTTGTTCCTTCGCTGAAATAGTGCGCAGGTTTATGAATATTTGAATTACAATATACACTCAAAGAATTGAGCTGACGTTTGAATGTAAGGATTTGCTGATCACCGTAACTGCGGATTTTTTATTCTCTGGTAGTTTGAGTTTTCGTAAGTTTTTAGTTTCGATAGGGTGATCTATAGTAATTATTCTCAATTTTATTTACTACATCAGGTGAGTCCCAACGTGCGTTTTGATGCTCATGTGAGAGATGCGCTCTATTAGGAGCCTCGAAGGATTCCCATGCCCCGCACCGAAAAATTATCCATTCCTGGTGGTTGAATTACGGCTTGTTGGTTCTTACATGCAGTGCGTGTGTTGCTTCAATGTGCTTATTTACATCAAAGTGCTTATACTAATAAGACAAACCACTCTCACTTCAGACCGAAATCAGCCAATATCCTGCAGATAATTCGCTCGTTAGTTCAATGAAAATGTTGTTTGCCGTTGATGATGGTTCATTTCTACCACGATACCAGCATTTGCTTCACGACCTGAATAATTTCAATGGCAATATATTTTGTGCGCTCACAGGGATTTTTCGTTGCATTGACGGATGTGAAATTTTTGCACTGCAATTCTAGCACTAAATGTTGAAGAGATAAAATCGGAAATGTACATAATGTAATCAATATTTCCTTTAGTCCTTCCATTATTAACGAACACTGATCGAATATTTTTACCATAGCAATTCCTGAGGAATATTTTTCTCCGGTTTCTACATTTTCATACTGCCTCTTTTTATGTTTATTTTTCTTATTACTGGCTCTGTCAGCTGCAGAATGTGTGTCACAGAAATTCTGGAATTTTCACGGCTCCGTATTGCCCCTCAAACATCACCCTCAAGGACGAAGCTATTTTGGCAGTGAGGCTACAGTGAGCTTCCTTTTAGCTCGGTCCAGCCTAACCAAACAGGAAGATTTAGGCCTCCGCGGCGTTAAATGATTAATATTGACTACGCTTCCTTGTGGCGATCGCTGAAATTAGACGAACGCGCTATGAAGCCCCTAAATTTAACTATGATAATTTGCTTTTCTTTAATGAAAGGCTCACTTTTTTGCTCTCGGGCAAAAATGCTGTATTTGTATAGGTAGGACCATCACCGAAAAATGGTTTAATTACAATAGCCCTTACTCACATTGACGATCTGTATGCGTTTAAAACGTCAAATAACGTGTGACTTTTGTCTGCCCCAACAAATCTGCGTCAAAGGCGCCATTATGATGTAGGTAGCGACGAATTTCTGCGCACCGGCGGTCCTTAACTTGAGGTGTGCGGTCCCGCACGTAGGGGACCGAGAAGGGGTCCCCGAGTCCCAGTGTTAATTATAACAACCCGCCCGTATAGGCTATATTTAGGGTCAAGTCCTAGCGCCACCGTATGTCCTAAATGTCACTGGACCACGAGCCATTTATTAATTACAAGAAGGTGCCTCGCAAAAAGTTGACTGTAATTACGTAACTACTGGTGGGCGCAAGAAGGTACCTTCACTGCCCATGTTGTGCTGCGTGTTGAGCGTAAAGCACCCTTCACATGATCAGTCAATGTCTGAAAATGCCCAAAAATTGGCTTTGAATGCTAACTTTGCTTTCTGTTCTGGAGTGGACGGACTGTACAGTCCCGTGACTCGACCTCTGACCCCAGAACAGAGAGCAAAGTTAGAATTCAAAGCCCTTATTTGAATGTCCTCAGACATTGACTGATCTGTGAAGTGTCTTAAAGTCATCAGCCCTGCCGGAGCTAGCCCTGTAAATCGTCTTGTGCTGGACCACTTGGGCTTAGTCTTACTACCAGGGGCGGTGTACAGCTGAGCTTCCAGCCTCCTTGCTGGTCTTCTGTATAGTTGGACCCCAGAGGAAGCTGAGGCTTTCCGTCCAGTGAACGTCCATTTTCTGACTCGGCCGAACTAAGATGTCTAATCTATACTTACATTACAAAATCACGCAATTCTTCACATCTCTTGTTCATTGTTGAAAGACTGGTTATGATTATGCTTTAGTATCATTTTTTATACTTTGATCTATGCTTCCTGTAATCGTACATGTTCAGTCACGGGGCACTCTTACGGCCTGATAGCTCAAGGCACAGATCGACTTCCTCGATATTTCTTGTGAGCTAAACTTCGGTTCTGCGTTGATACGGAAGAATAGGGAACTTTATCTGGAAGAAAACTGTCTCTCGTGAAGTCTGAATAGGCCCAGTCTGCCCAAACAACTAATAAGAAAAATCCATATTGTCCTACGCGTGCATAGTGATCGCGTCTCACAGAAAACAAGAGAGAATATTATTTTCATAGAATTATTTTACTCGTAGCAATCCTGAAAGGTCATCGCCGTTACAGTAAATGTTTCGCTTCACAAAATAGCTCAAAATCATGACGCCCGTGAAAAATTACAGTTAATTATTTTTTTCCATGTTCGAAGAGAGCGGATTGAGCATTCCTCTGCCAAGGCATTACTCTTCGTGGGTTTTCAAGATCTGCTAAAGGAAGAAATGATCTTGATGAACATTTCATGAGAGTTACGTTCATTGTGCATCTGAAAAATCATGTCGTAAGTGAACAGCTGAACAGCGAGGTTTCGAATATTGTCGTTGTGAATTGCACACTGCGCATGTTTAATGAAGAAATTACATTAAAAACATTTCACCAAATGATGTATGATTTTTTGGAATTCTTTACTGCTATCGCAATGCTCTCTGCTATTGACTCATACTATTTTTGTACCTCACATTTTCGAGAAATGTTTTTTTCCGGATAACGTAAAATTTTCAGAATCTCATCATTTTCAAACGTTCTTTATTGTTGAGCAAATAAATTTCTTTACGTTTTGTACTACGTAAGACTTTGTATTCAGAACATTTGTTTTTTTCATAATGCAATTCGTTCCGCGCGTCTTATTCTTCGAATATTTTTTCATGCGCTGCGACTTGAGGAGTTTTTAAGTATTCCTCGAGCAGGAGTTCTTTCCCTCTCGAAAGTTCTTGGTTCCTTCAATGAAAAATTTAGGTTGAGTTTGGATGGAGGGCGGAGTGGAGTATCGAGTGGCTGCGTCAATATAGAGTAGGTCTTTGGAGCAGGTATTGACACGGGCACTTCTGGGGCCGCTGCAGGAGAGGCGCTCTCCTCGCGCTCGGGGGCGGGCCGTGCGCAGTGTTGCAGTGTGCACTGTCGTGCATTGTGTATTGTGCTGTGCTGTGTTGTGTATTGTGCTGTGTTGTGTATTGTGCATTGTATTGTGTTATGTACCGTGTTGTCTTGTGTATTGTGCTGTGTTGTGTATTGTGCATTGTATTGTGTTATGTACCGTGCTGTCTTGTGTATTGTGCTGTGTTGTGTGTTGCACTGTGTTGTGTATTGTGCTGTGTTGTGTATTGTGCTGTGTTATGTACCGTGCTGTGTTGTTAAACCCAAACATCATAGGGATTTGCGTAGCCAAGCTATACCAGGTGCTCATGAAGGGCGGATTTTGATAGGGTGAGGCTTTCTGCCAATTCTAGGGTTGTGCATTGATTTGATTTCGTTATCTGTAGAAGATATTCTGCCTGATTGCTCTTCATTAATAAGGCTTCAATCTCCAGCTCGTAACTTTGCGAAATGTACGGAATGTCCGTACAGTTCCTTCTGAGAACGAATAATTACCGTCAAGTGTGCATATTTCTGTGGGTGTTTGTGAGACATTTTTTCCTTTATTGGAATAGAAAAGAATCGTCTGTCAAAAACAAATTTTTATCTCCGATTTCAAGGGTTCCGGAATTAAGATAAATTATAGGATCTGAAACCTTCTTCCACAAAGATAGAGCTTGAATTGTGCTGTAAATAGAGGTGTCTTTAAAACTTATTTTCCAGCCTCATTTATGTACTAGAATAAATCGAAAGATGAACTTCTAAAATACTGCATGAACTTTCCGGACGACCCTATGCTTCCGAGGTAAAATTGGTTCAATATTTCTTACAAAATTTCTATTTAATTCATTGTTTATTGATATTACAAATAGTGTCTACACCTCGCTTTCTCTATCTGTAGTTCATCATTGCAGAGTCGGCGGTATTTCCTACTGAAATTTTGTGTGTTCACACCTGTTGATTGTCGAGTACGTCTTATCCGATGTTTTCTCTCCTTTTTTCCTTCGAAAGATGGGCAGGTACAAAGTACCGCCCCATAAACCGTGTTCGTGTAAATAAGTGTTATCGATACTTCGTCGCTCTACTTAATTTACCAATGTCTCTTGCTCTTGAAATGTACCATTACTTTGTTAAAGCTTATTTGTGTGACTGCGCTCGCTCAACTTCCTTACTTGACAATCATTATATTGTTTTAATTTTTTCAACCATGCACATTTAACGTAAATTCCTCATTGCATTTTTGGTAATAGTGTCTTATTGTGTCATTTTTTCAAGTAAATTTCGATTACTTAGCCAGTTAGCTCCTGTGCTCTGAGCGTCTCTGTTTTCTTTTTCTTATAAAATTGTCTGCGATTTTAAAGTGACTTCTTTCCTCAACCGAGACTTCTTTCCTCGACCGAGACTTCTTTCCTCGACCGAGACTTCTTTCCTCAACCGAGACTTCTTTCCTCAACCGAGACTTTTTTCCTCAACCAAGCCTTCTTTCCTCAACCAAGCCTTCTTTCCTCAACCAAGCCTTCTTTCCTCAACCAAGACTACTTCCCTCAACCGAAACTTCTTTTCTCAATCCTTCTGTTTTTTCGCGCACCTTTTGACGGACTTTATGGGAAATCGATCATTTATTAAGCGAACGTTATTGCGTCACCTGTGCAGGGACCCGGAAGAGGGAAGTTATTTCCTGAGGCGCTGTGCTTACTGGTCCCAAGTTACAAGTATTTCATGGTGTATGAAGGACACTCCTCAGGGACGTGGATAGGCAATAAAGTTAGTTTTGTTTACCGCATGCCATGACGACTGTTGTTCCAGGGACGCGCTCTTAGGTTACCTCTGCTATATTTAGACTTTCGGCACTTCTGTCTTTCATGGCCATTTTTCTCCTTTCAATTCTCATATACTCTCAACTATCTTTTCTTTTTTGTTTCATCCTCTTCATTCCTAGCTTGATGTTTCTATGCGCTGGGGCCCCTGTGTGGGAACACACTTCGTGCACAAACTCGCCGGACTTTTTTTGCAGAATCAAATAATCCCTTCTCCTCGTTCTCGTGAGATCACCCTCCGTGTTGCTAGGATTTTTTAAACTAACTAATGATATCAGGTATAATATTATTAGTAATGTTAATAGCGATATAATAGTAATTATGTATGAAAGACTGTGAAATTACTCACCGTTCAGTCTCGTATTTGATAGAAGTTCAATGTTCATTTGTTGAGTATCGTGATGATGTTAAAAAAATAATTTGGACTTATCATTAAATATCCGAGTTTACGTCTCAACTTGATTCTATTTGGCTGCCATGGGATGCCTTTCAGCGCCTCGGAAGAACGTAATTCTCGGCTTTGAATACAACAGCTCCACAGATTTCCTCGCCACTCTAGCACGAGTGCGAGAAATTTCTTCTTTGTCTCAGATTCAGATGTGGATATTTGGGCGAGTTGTGGCCCGGGCCAGCCTTAATGAAGAAATATTTCCTGGTCGCCCTGATTTGTTTCCGTTGCTTTTGTGTCCGCTGTTTATTGTTCCTGCTGCTTCTCCTCTTGTTTGTGGCTACTGTTTATGCCGCCCGTGTACTTGATGTGTCTGTTTTTACTCTGATTTGCGACTGCTGTTTGTGTTGGCCATTTTAATCCCCGCTGTTCCACTTCTGTTTATGGAAGTAAGCTGTTTGCTTGACTCTCTATTTTAAGCTATTTTCTACTTTTATTTATGGTGGCCGTTTACTGTATCCCGATTTTGTCTTTCGCTGTTGGTTGCGTTGGTTGTTTGCTTTGCGTTCTGTTTCAGTTATTTCTCACGCGCACCTGTTTACTGTGGCTATTTCTGTTTCTTTTATTTGGTGCGGCTGTTGGTGCTCTTTAAACAATCCGTTTTTTTCAAGTTCTGCCCGCGTTATTAGATGCACATTGGCTGCTTGCTCACTTCCGTAAACATAAAGGGGTTTGACAAAATAATAAAAACAACTAACATTTTGGAATCATAATCTTTGGACATGTTATAAACAATCAAAACTTGATACATTTTAATGTTTCATTGTTCATTATTGTTTTATATCTTTTAAATGTTAGTTAAACATTTACTTTTAAACATTTACTTTATCTGTACTCTTTCCACAGGTAGCTAGAAAAATATTGGTTATAACCGTATAAAAATGGCAGATCTCTGACTTTCAAAGACTCCAAATTGTTGGTGCTCGTATGGCAGGTGCTATAGTGTAACAGAAACTGCCCGAATGCTTGACGTTTCAAGAGGTACTATCTCAAAAGTAATGACTGCCTTCGAAAGAGAAGGAAAAACGTCCTCAGCGAAGCACGGGTTTGGCCGAAAATCGAAGTTGTCTGAGAGAGATCGTCGGACTCTAAATCGAATTTTTAGAGAGGATCGCAAGACAACAGCTCTTGAAGTCACTGTAGACCTCAATGAACATCTACAGAACCCAGTTTCCACAAAAACTTCGTTCAGAGCTGCACAAATCTGGATTCTACGGAAAAGCTGCAATTAAAAAACCTCTGTTCTCACAGACAAATGTTTCGAACCGTTTAGAGTGGCCCATTCATACAGGTGGAATTGTTAAAGAATGGCACGAGGAACATTCTAATTAAGTTAAGCATCTTATCTGGCCCCCACAATGCCCAGACCTCAACATTATTGAGCATTTATGGTCTATTTTAGAGATTCAAATAAGAAATCGATTTCCCCCTCCATCGTCTCTAAAAGGACTGGAGAGTGTTTTAACACTTTGCCTCCGAAGTAGGCCATATATGGTACACGCTATCATCTAACCTGACCTAATCTAACCAAAGCACTATCATGTATAAATACAAATTTTCAAGTTTTTGTCAAATATGTGTTCACCAATCGAATAAGCTAGTTCGGATTAGAAAGAAAATTAAAAAGGTAACCAAATTTGTGAAACCAAACCCTTCATTTTTAAAATCACAGCAGAGATATTTGTCGGTACATAATTTCACCTGCGTGGAGAATCGTAGTCAAAGTGTCAACTGAAGAATGGGCTAAATTCCTTTGGAAACAATTCACAATTTGTATGAACTAATACCTCGGAGAATTGAGGCTGTAATTGCCTCAAAAGATGGACCTACACCATGTTAAAATATATTTCGTTGATTTTCCAAGGTGTTTCCATTATTTTGTCCAACCTCTGTATTTTCATTACAAAGCGTTATCAGATAAAACCTTCGTTTCTTTCCGAGGTGTTTCAAATAGTATTTTCGTGTGAAAATGTCCTCTAGGTAGCAATTTTTATTTTTCTTTCAAGGAGATGATTTTTTACGTTTCCAAACTCGTTCTAATTTCAACATCAGCTTTATAATACTGACCTTAGATAAAACAAACTCTTAGATAAAAAGTACTTGTGATATGATCAACGTTTTCCCGTGTAGCTATTCTTCTCATATGTCCGAATTTTCTTTGATTTTGTGATTTATGGTTATATCTTTTCTCTCTAGAATATTTGTATAGTTTCGTTGCAATGTGTTCCGTGTTTTAAATGTATTTAATGCGTGTTGTGGTTGAGATTCTGATATCCGTTGTTTATCGCTATTTTTTATACCCACACATTCCACAAACCAAACGTTCCCAGTCAAACTATGTACATGCATTGCAAAGTTTTTATAAATGGAGCTGCATCAGAGGAGCTGCACAGCACCGGGTTTAATTGATGCAAATCAGTCTTCCACTTCGATTCATCGCATTTAAGTGATAGTAATTGATGATGCTTCGCCAGTAACTTCGTTATCATTCCTTGAAGCGTTGAAAACAAATAGCCCTCAACTGAATTGGCTGCATTTTGCGGCTCTACTGATGGGCACCGCGTCCATTTGATGGGTACTGCATTTACTGATTGGTGTACTGCGTCCATTTGAATGGATCCACGCAAAATTTAGGCGGGTGCTGAGGGGCTTAGATGATTTTTAGTATGAATGTGTTTTTTTATGGTTGATTTTGTCGCTGCTCCAGCGTCGTTCCGCTTGAACATCAAATGAAAGTTTGATTTACACGCCGCTCTTTGATGCACTTTTAGGTCCATTGCTTGGCCATGCAGCTCTCGTCCGCGCATTTTAAACAGATTACGCCTCGGGAACGCGTGCAAGTAGACGATACACGTAGAAGATAGAATATGTGTTTATTTATTAAACGACCTAGTATTTGGATCTTCTATCGCCGTTCTAACATGGCAGTATTCTTCGCCGTAGCTTTTGGATGTTAGTAAACTTTCTGCATTTACGTCTTCCGGTGATGTTGAGCTAATACCTTTCTCGATACTTCAACGCGAGTTTACTTCTTTACCTTTTCGACGTGAAAACTTCTCTTATCTTGGAGTGTGAGACTGAGTCGGAAGTTCACTTCGATGATCACACCTGCCACCGTCCATTATGGTACCTGCCGTTTTATACCTGCTTTTTGAAAAATCCCGGTTGCAAAATCGAAGACAGGCGTTACATTTAGTGCCTGATCAAACATTTGAGATACGCTGCGATGGCTTCGCTGGGGACCTAACGCTGGTACTCCTCGTACGCGTAATAGAGTCACGCGATTTTCTCAGGATTTGACCTCAGCTTTTAGCGGTACGTGTGAAGGGATAATTATTCTGCGCGGATCACAAAGTGGTCTTCACATGTGAGAAAGTCGCTCAACTCTATCATGTGGATGAGCAATACTGCTCGTATATTCGAATTATGACATTCATGTTCGTACAATGTGGTAACGCCGATTTCTATTCACTGCAAATTCCTCGACGTTTAGATAGAGGGTGTCCAGCTCTGCTCTGGTAGGGGTTTAGGTTGAGGGTATGCCGTGGTTCAACCCATTTGCGCCCCCATGCAGAAGGCTGAATGGTCCTGTTTCGAAGGGCTGCTGCTAGTTTTTCGTAAAGTTGAACGCAGCCTTACGTATTGCACACATGCATGATGCTACAGCAAGTTTTGCGTACAGCGCTGAATGCAGCCTTGGTGACAAAATATTTGGTCGTTCTAGGGTGTAAGTCCAGTTCAGGCCAAATGGGGACCTCGACTGGCAGATCTGCCTTCGTAAATTTTGTGGGGTCGACTCTCGATGACGTCAGTCCTCGTGAGCATACATCAGGCATTGCAGAAAGTATCTGTCTAGCACCTCGGCTGTACCAGCAGAACCTGAATCCTTTGCTGCACTAATTTTGAAAATGCCTATCAAAAAGAATTCCGTATTAATTACGATAGACACAGTTTATTAATTTAGAGAACTGCATTAGATATAATCCCAGGTACAGTTAAAAGTTAGTTAAGTTGCCAGATAGTGTTGTTCGCTCAGGTTGATGATGAAAACTAATCTTTTATATATACCTTCAGCATCTATGTGTTTATTATGTCTGTTGGACATTTATCTTTTATTCGTCTTTCATCAGGTCTTGAGCGTTCTGCACGTCATAATTTTTCCGCGAATGTCAGTTCATTTTTTCTATTTTATTTGTTCACATTGTACACTGCGAATGTATTTTTTTCCGGTTATGATGAATTGTTAATGAAACCTATTTCCTAATTATTGAATGTCAGGATAAGTTTGATTATTTTATCGTTGCTGAGCCATAATTTTTTACGTGGATACTAACTTAATCAGAATTTATATGAAGCGTAGATTAAATGGTTTAGTAGTACAAGTGGAATTTACTCGCTTCCACGGCCTGTAAAATTAGGTGGACTAATGACTTCCGCCATGATTCATTAGAGTCCTTCTTCTTTTGAGCGAAGGGCTCTAGCTCTCGAGCACCATTTGATGTCCAATTCTCTGTCAGAAGAGATTGGGCGTTGCTGGTGACGCAGCGGGGCACGGCATTCAAAATGATCGCATAAAAATATTTTAGAATTAACGTCGTATAAGTGAAAGTGATGCCTGAATAAAATTGATGCAAAAACGGGTGTGAGGACAGTCTATAGTTAGGTGAAAGTGGGGAGGATTGAAAGTTTTTTGAATAAAAATTTTTTTGGGAGTTATAATTTGGTAGACACAATTGCCGACGCATTGGAATTTTGGTTTGTAACATCGTTGAAAAACTGTGCGACTACGTAGGTAATAATTAAAAAACATTAGTGGCGTTGAAGTAAAGAAATTTCCAAATGTCAGGAAAAAACCTGGAGGTTCTGGTCAGAACCCAAGTTTGCTAAGCTGAGGGAAGCATTTAACTTGGACTCATTACGACTGCGCAAGACCATTTTCTCGTGAATTTAAATGGGAGAAACGAACGGAAAACTATTGCTTCCAATTGAATTTTCGATGTGGCGTCTCTCTCGTAATTGACAGATATTTACAAAATGTAAAGATTTTGAAATTTAAATTTTTTCATTATTTTTCTCCTTTGAATATTCATCTTCTTTTTATTTCAAAAAGGTTGAAGAGGAGACTACCTGCAAGAGTAACTTTTCTGGCAGTAATGTATTATAAACGATGTGAAAAAAATATCGATACATTACTGACTATTGATACGTAAAACGTAAATTGAACGTAAAATACAGAATAAATTTCCAGTGGATACACTGAGGGGGATAGTCCTTCCTGCGTACCTTGGGGGACTTGGCCGCCCCCAGGGACACGTAGGACTCCCCAGCTCTCGCAGCACGTACGCTGTCACATGAGGCGCATGTGCGTCATGTGGTATTTTGCCACTTTCAGCTCGACTGCAATTTAGCTGTTTAATTGCGGTCATTATCTCTTGCATATGACGCACATTTGAGTCTTCGTTGATAATTATGCCAAGGCTAATAGTGCTTCTGCTAAGTAGAACCACCACAAGGAGAAAGATTACAAGGTAAATGCTTAAGAATCATAGCAATTATGGTTCCATACGAAACTAACCAGAACAACGAAACTGTGTAACTTTCATGGGGGCAGCGAAATGGTTAAACTCTGTGCACGTATACTCACCGCTTGACTAAGGCCGCCTGAGGGGGCACTGCGGCGATCAAATTCGGGAAAAAATAATGACGCCTTAAAATGGTACTGATTCGTCTCATACAATGGAGACTGGTTTCCCAAATATAGTAGCACTGCACATCATAATCATGTTGGAAGGGATTTTTTTGTTGTTGACGGTTTTGTTTCAACGAACGGTTTTGTTCGAGGCCAATCGGTGCCGTTTGTTTGTCCTGATCTTTGTTGTATTTTCTTTTTCTTTTTCCTCTTATTTTGTCATAATTTTTCTTCGTAAGCCTTACCTATTTCCTTTTTCATTTACGTGCGATAAATATATTTCACACTTTATCCTGTTCTAGAGTGTTGTTTTAAACGATTTTTTGCCGTGTTTTTCCCCTTGAGGCGGACTTCTTTTCAGTCGGACATTTCTATTTACAGTTGTGTCCTCATTGGGTTTTTCTGAGTGGCATCTCTGCTTGGCTCTTCTTTTATGTAGTTTTCCTTTTAATTATCTTCCTTCTCACATACGCCCGCTGTTTGTGTCTTACTTCTCAGTATTCCTTCATATCTTCTTTTTTCTCATACGCATCTTTAGATTTCTCTTCCTTCTCTTAATCAATCTTACTTTTCGTCTTTTCGTTCTCAACCGTATTTTCTATCTCTCTCTTACTTCGTAGAGTTTTATTCTTTATACTTAACTCTTTCATTTCTCGCCCACATGCCGGGGTCGTCGCCCCTCCCCCTAAGCGATGGGCAGCCATCACTGATGTACGACCTGACGCATGATCCCAGCCTCTGCAGACGCATGTCCCTCCTCCCGCTGTTTATTATATATCTTACAGACCTGCCAGTGTAATATAAGCCTGTTGTAGGATGTCCTCTTCTTGTCGCCTACCATCTTTGTTCCTTTTTTTGCTTGCACTGTTCTTTCTTTGATTTTAAATGTGTGTGCCGCCTGTTTTCTCTGTTCACCTGTTCTCTCTGGTCGCCTGTTCTCTCTGGTCGCCTGTTCTCTCTGTTCGCCTGTTCTCTCTTGTCGCCTGTTCTCTTTGTTCCGCTTGTATTTCCGTATGCTGAATTTTGGAATTTCTTTTCATTCTTCTTTTCGATTTGTGGGTTTCCTCTGGCTCTTCTGATACCATGTATACATCCTCTGCGCACTATTCCGTGTGTGTTTTCTAACAACTATTTTTACTGATTACATGTAAACTACACCAATGGTAACTACTATAACATCTGTTTTGCTCATTGTTTCTCTTTTTTATTTTCCGCCATCCTATTATCTTAATATCTTTAGCTTTTCTATGATTTATTTTTCCGTATTTTTCTGGTCATTATTTCTCACCAAATGTATGTTTTTTCCTTAGTAACATTTTCCTATCTAGTTACTCTGCCTTCCTAACTTCCGTTATTTCTTCTTTGATGTAACTTCTATTTGATGATTATTCTCTTGATGCTCTTTTACTTATTTCCGTTTTTGTTTCCTCTTACTATTACCGCTTTTGTAACATTTTCTTATCAGCTATTATCACTCCCGACTTTTCTGCTATTCTGATTCTCGCTCAGTTTCTCCCCCTTTATGGTCAGCCATCTAATCTTTTTCCTCGCTTTGTGTTCTACCTTTTTTTTAAATCCTTTTTATTGTATCTTCTTCTCCCCCACAATTTGTAGTAATGGAAATCAAAGTAAACTGAGATAAAGCCTTACATTGCATAATATATCAATCACTTCACTCTCATGCCGACTAAATCCTGAGTACAATTCTCTCTCGAGCGAGGCGAGTCTCTCTCTCAGACCTCTGTTGCAGGTCGAAGCCTCCATTTTATCCGACTTGTGGTCGTACGATGACTGCGAAAAATTGTTAAGGTTATCAATGCAAATGCCCGTCGAGATCGTTGGGTAAAGGTTGCTTCGCAGGAATCGCTTCGTTTAAATGTGGAATGGATCGACGTCATGCTCTATTGATCCCAGGACTAGATTCGGATTTAGAGGTACGTGTTGATCGCGCGGCTCTCTAGAATTCAAGACTTGACTGCTGAGTCGCACTCAAATCAGTGAACTTGTTAATCCTGAATAAAGTTCATTTAAGGCTGTTACGCTGTTACGAAAAAGACGTTAATTTCTGTCCGAAATAAAAGATATGAAAGTAAATAATTCGTATGACAAAAAAGCCTTCGTAATTGGTTAACACTGGTGTTGAATTGTATTTTGTGCCTAGGATGGCGCCTTAGAATGGCCCTGCAAGAAATGTGTTGAACTCTACAACGTTTAAGTTGTTTTTTGCGATGTAACGCACACCAGCGGCAACCTCTTGAAGCGGCCCTCATCGTACGTACGATTGGTCTCTTCAGAGTTTGGGCAAGTAGCTGATGATGTTAACCTTTGGATGAGATTCGCTTTACATCACATTGTGTGTCCCGTTATGTTATTCTGACTTAAATATTTGTATTTCGAAATTCGCCTGTTATAGTGTCATATCGTACCGTTAGGCTTACATTTTTTAATCTGAAGAAGTCGATTACTATATCGAACTTCTCGTTGTCTCCTCTTATTAGTCATTCAAGTGCTTTTAATGAAAATTTTAAGAAACTTGTCGGATTATGGGCAGCGTATCGTTCTCGAACGATATTTTTATTTCTATTCGCAATATTTCCACTGGCGTTATCTATTTGGTCAACACTTTATCAGTTTATCAAGCTCTTTACCTCTCTTGCTACAAGCATTAGCTTCATGCAACTCGGTTCTTTTAATCTTTGTCCCCACAATTATTCTTGCTGCCACAATTCCGTACGACAACAGCATTATCATAAGGTGATAACCTTATGATAACCATAAGGTGGTAACCTTATGATAACCATAAGGTGGTAACCTTATGATAACCATAAGGTTGTCACCTTATCATATGGTGATAACCTTATGATAGTGCCACGTTTGATCACTCTGACCACTGCACTGTGCGTTTACCCCATCACAACACCTCCCATCACCCTGACCCCATCACAACGCCTCTCATCACCCTGACCCCATCACATCGCCTCCCATCTCCCTGACCCCATCACATCGCCTCCCATCACCCTGACTCCGGCACATCCTACCACCCTAAACGCATCACCTCTGATCTTCCTAATCGCACCACCTCTCACCCTGACCACAGCGCTACCTAACACCCTGACCGAAGCACCTCCCATTACCCTGACCACAGCGCTACCTAACACCCTGACCGAAGCACCTCCCATTACCCTGACCACAGCGCTACCTAACACCCTGACCAAAGCACCTCCCATTACCCTGACCAAAGCGCTGCCCATCACCGCCGCCGGCCACCAATCCCAAGCACCATCTGGGCCTCCATTACGCTGAACACTCGCTGCTCGTCTGTCACCATTTGTAAGGCATTTCGACAGGTAGGCCCAAGTTTGTATCAAGATCCACGGTAATTTGTCACACTTTGTCAAGCGAGAAAGAGTCTTCTCTGAGCCCGCCACCAATGCCGTGACAGCTCAGCGCCGTCGTGTGGTCAGCGGGGCAACATCGGTCCCACTTCAATGAAGTGCCAATGGCGGGGGCGAAGCGGCTGCGTTTCTTGTGTTGTCGAGCGCTGCTCAACTACCGAGCGAGACGTCATCTCAAGTTTGTTTCGCGGTTGCGTGCATGCGCCTCCATTTCAATGTGAATGCGAAAGCACGTAATTAAAAATGCGTTAACCCTGTCACGGAAATATTTTTTCTAAAAACTAGTGTCTGAAAGCGGTTGCGCTTTTTTCTTATCAAACAATCATGGAGATATTACTACTGTTTATGCTGCGTTTTGGCCAAATCAATAATGTACTGCAGTCTAGGTGATCTTTACGGCTCACAGCGGCGGTGTCGACCACGCTCGTCTCTGTCGTCGCCTGTAAAAACATTGATCGCTCGTCACTGATAAATGATACAGCATTCTCTGCACTGAAACGCATCATTGCTACAGATATTTTAATACTTATTCATCTTAGCCTGCCTTATTGCTGGGCAGTATATCTAGATCAATATTGAAAATTTGCTTTGGTGTAGTGAAGTCGTAGTTACGTAGCCGTACGCCCTCATTACCGAGCAAAAAAGTAGCCGTTCCTGCACCATGGCCACGCGTTCTGTGGCCTGCTGTGGGTTTTTTAGCACGCGCCAACACCGGAATTCACCACCCGAATTTTGTTCTGGCATGTCCATGTATCAACGAAACACCTATAATTTGAACTTCATTTTCTGGATTAATCAGTTACCTTAACCTTTCGTAAGTTATACCATCGCTTCATATAACGTTAGAATGTGCGCGCTTGTTATGAAAACGCGAGGTTCTCCTACGACGGCTCTACAAACATCGTAGATTCCCGGTACGCATTCCTTAACCATGTTGTTTTATGAGCGTACACCTTGTATGTTTTACTGCATTAGGTTGTTTGCATTAATATACAAAATAAACGCTTACGCCGTACTAATGGCTAGACGAATCGAGCGGCGAGGAAAAAGTTAACCAATCGGAGAGCAGAATGCCAAAAGCGTGTTCGGGAGCTGGCGGTTGCCATGGAGATGGCGTCCCTTGCCTGCGGTGTTGCCTGTACTATAGCACACCACTGAGTGTAACGCTGGACAGTGTTTCTGTGCAGCATACTCACTCAACTGTGTGACAACAACACAACGTGTGGCAACAATGTGTGGCAACACTGTTGCCAATGTTGTCTGGATAGCGACGCGTTTTTTTGTCCTGCGACGCATTCTATAGGAACACACTGCACAGCAACACGCTGTACAGCAATGCTCTGTACAGCAATGCTCTGTACAGCAATGCACTGCATAGCAACGCACCGTACAGCAACGCACTGTACAGAGACCCACTGTACAGGCGGCCTCTGTAGAGCAACACACTGTACAACGACACACTGTACAGCAGCACACTGTACAGCAGCAAACTGTACAGCAGCACATTGTACATTAGCATATGTACTACAACATATGTACAGCACCACACTGTAAAGCAACACAGTACAGCATCACATTGTATACTCACGTATCATCTATAGTCCACCGCAGTATCTGTATTGTAACGCGGCGATTGTGACACTGCACATAGTTGTAACGGTGTGTATTTTGTTACACCGAATATTGTTTACAACGCTGAGCATGGTTTCTAACACGTGGCTTGTGACGCAGTAAGTTACGCACTTCGGTGCGTGTAACGCGCCTCTGTGACTGTAAGCCAGCCTGTTTACTGTCTTGCTTTAACGCGGCGAATTGCATTGCAGTTTTTTATTTTGTGCGGCAAATTAACTCATCACGCTGTCTGCAACAAAATAAATAAAAATAAATTACACAATATTTACCACGCAATAAATTTCCTGCAACGCACACCGCAATACTCAGCGTCTTGCTCTTAACTATTCCGCCGAAACTGTAATAGTCTTGCACATATTCAAGTAGGTTTGTAATTTTGTGCTTCATTAAAATTATGTCATAGTTTGCTTATGGATGTTGAGCTTCGCGTTTATAATGAAGGATTGGGCTAATTTCACGTTTTTCATTGTAGTTAAATGTATAAAAATTTGTCATACTCATGGCTGCTTCCCTGCTAGAAATCAACGCAGTTGTTTCGTAGTTTCTGAACGTATTTCGCAGACTTCAGTGGCCAGCAGCGCAGTGGTGCGGTCGCTATGTCTGCTTCAGGGACGAACGCTGCTACCCAAGACATCTACTGGCGTGATCTGCGGGCGGCCAATGGCTAAGTGCTTCGCTATAGAGATGACCTGTGCAAAACTGCCAGAATGCATGAGAGAACTACCATCGCTGTGAAAAACTGCCCGAAGCCTCCTGCGCAACTGCGCTAATTATAATGGGGCTTGTGTGAGTGCTGTTCTGTCGTGGCACGACTCGTGGGTGACTTGTGGTTGCCTACGTCGAGTGCTGCTGCAGTCGTGAACTCTAGTATCAAATATCACTGTAATTTTAATCCGTATCACTGTATCTCTGGTATCAAATATCAATATGAATACGAACTGTCTCATTGTAAACAGGAGTATCAAATATCACTCTAATTACGATCGCTCCGATTGAATTCACCTCTGTTCGAGATCTCGTGCATTAGATTTCACATTGGCCATAATCGATTTAATCGAATTCAGCGTCGGTGTTGATTGCTTCAATCGGATTCTAATTTTGTCGCGTTCGCATTAGTCGAATTTCATGCTTCTCCCTGCGGAAACAGAAGCTCTGTCTGAAGACATTACTGCTTTGTCCGTCCTCGTCAGCTTACTTGACTCATAGTGAATTCTGAAAAAACTAATGGAAACCCTCCTACCCAGCAACGCTTGAGACTGTTTCGAGTTTTTTTTTCGGAGTTATGAGTCCAGGGGGGCGTTCGTAGATATTTTTATTCAAATTGTAACTTTTACCTTTATTTTTCCTCTCGCGGTAGTGGCGAATTTGAACCAAGCTGCTGTTCGAAACAATTTCTACGTGCCTGCATTTTACTTGCGCTTTTGAACCTTTTCTACCCAGGGTGTCCCTTTGTAAAGAGTCATCCTATAGCTGTGTATACCTGTTGTTGACTCTTGTGGTGGAACAATAGCAATGTTAATGCAATCATCGATGGTATAGAATTTTTTTCATAAAATTTCTCACCATCTAGTCGTCATAAGAATACAAACAGAATTTTCATTTCTTGACCCTTGAATGGTAATTTCAGGTCTCTCACACCCCGTAGTTTGTCTTCCATTTTTCCCTTTGATTTATGACTAAGAGTCTCGCCTTCTCGTGACCTGAGATTTAGGGTTACCAGTCTAGGGTTAATGAGAGATCGTTTCGATGAGAGCGTTGTTTGAGCATCATCTTTCTTCTGCTTCGCTTCGACTAGAGAGGACTCCAATGCTTATTTATTTATTGGTAATGACTTGAATTTTCAGCGCTTTGTCTAAGCGTCGCCAGCGAGGCACCCAACTCTAAATATTACCATTAAGGTGTGCCATGTCTCGCTCATGCAATCTGAACGAAGGCTCTTGCGTACCCCAGGCAGTAGATTTTTGATCCAATACATGTTTTACATTTGTAAAATTTGTCAATGGGAAATCGGTAATCTTGGAGGCGACTTTTACTCTCGATCTATTTTTGTGCTGTAAAATACTGCGTGAAAAAATACCATCTTAAGAAGTGAGAAGGAAGTACGAGTACAACCTGAATAGAGAAAATAATCTAGAAATAAATGATTTGTGATGCAGCTTTACCTTGGAATCGCTTTTAAATGTGAGCCTGCGTATCCTCTCAATGAATTTCAGAATTTCCTTGCATCTTAAAATTGAAACACTAATTGTACGTTGCGCTATCAACTTACACGACATGCTCATCCGGGCACGAGTCCTCCCACTACTGACTACAACAGACGCTTGACGTTTCAGCTCGAACGAATGCTTCGTCTTTCTTACGTAGCTCTGTTCCATCTTCAGCTCGTAAACACTACCTTAAGAACAGTCATCAGGCTCGAAATAGGCTTTCTGTTTTTCATGTCTCACGCTTCAGTGGGAATTCAAGTTGGAAAGCAGCGCCTATATTTAGGAGGGATTCATAGCATAGCTGTCGCTGCTGACATCTATGCGAGAGACAGCATGGACAGCTTTGATGCTCGTTTCGAGGCAATAAAGTCCAGAAGTCAATAGCCTCCGTGATGGACTGTGCTTGCCGACGCGCTTATGAGCGAAGTCCTCGATTTTTCCGCGTCTCCCATCAAACGAGCTGTGATCTTGATCTGTTTAGTCGGAAATCGAGGTAGAGTTTGCTACGCTCACGTCTCAAGAAGTGGACATACTGGTAATAACGAGCATCTCGTGAATGCACACTTACTTATCCCTACTATTGAAGAAAGGGTTTTCTAGTCGAGGGCATCACGATAATATTTACGGAGCTTTACTGAGTTACCCGTAATTAATTGAGAGAGTGTTAATGAGAAAGTGAGTGCATTGGTAATACGTGGAACGCAGGGTTGAGCTTTTTTTTTGATGAAACACTGAAGAAGCATTGCACTTTTAGTAAGATGCTTTCAATTTTTGAATCGGTCAGTTTCTCCCTGTTGAGTCGAGACTCACGCATAGTCGGTAACGTTCATTCATTTGATTTGCTTGCTAACATTGGAGAAATTCTTGGTCAGTAAACACACGTGCTGCACTTCTGAACGTATTTTTCACGCGCGTTTGTTGACTAATTGGCGTTGTTATGCAAGAAGCCCAGCAATAGTGTGCCCATTTTCTTCAAATTTGCATTTAATGGAAATCTGTTGTTCTGGGGAACACCATTACTATAATATCTCATTTATTCAACTTAACCATTTATGCTTCGCAATACAGTATCAATTTGAGGTACAAATGCATCACGTACGGCACTTACGTGCTCTTGTAGAAACAATTCCCATTAATATCATCAATTTTGTCTTGGGCTCAAGTGTTCCCAGGGCTGAAGAACATTTTCAAAGTCACAGTGAAGCCTGCGACAGCATAAAGCACCATTGCCTTGCGTGAAACTCAGGCAAGGCTGAGTCGAGAATTTTTCAACTTATAATTGAATTTAAATTCAAGTTTGAGGCTGCTGAGATTTCTCAACATAAAGCTAAGCTTTTGAGTTCAGATTCACGTCCGAGAATTTTTTTACTCACACTTCCTTTTCTTTCTGTGTTTTTCTTGATAACAACTTTTACAATTTTCATTACTTGTTATGAAGCCCACAATAAATTTAAAAAACAAGTCGAATATTTTTAATTCTACCCTATAGAATTAGGGGTCTTACTTAAACTGTCTTAGTTTGATTTTACCCTGTATAAACAATACACCACTGGAGGTCATGAATGCGTCGACACATTGTAGGCTTCCTCAGTCTCACCTAAGCCTCAAAGTTCCCGAAACTTCTTGTAAGTGTTTAGTGACCGACTAGCTATTTAGTTAGCTAACAGTAAATTTTTCTTACTTTCGAAGCAAAATCAAGTGCAATATCCATCTTAATCTCCTTATTTTGTAGGTCCAGTCTCGGTTGCCAATCCTATCTAAGTTTGGAAAGCAGAGCCCATATTTTCAGACGAACTCCAGCGATAAGACCTGCCCGTCTCACTCTCCTGATTAGCCTGCCTTTATCGACCACTAAGAGCCGTATGGAATCGTATGGCAAAAAAACTATGCAGTCGGGATTGCCCAGTCATCCCGAGTGTGGGATAGACATCAAACTTGGTATATACTCCATTTTCTACGACTAGTTCATCTTACTTGGAAGCCTTGGTAAAACAGTGTAATCCAAATGGGCTGCAGAAACGTGTAAAGTACATTCGCACTATAACTTGAAATGAACTTAGCCCATCGACGACAGTGATCGAATGGATTTAAATCAGACTAATTGGATTAATCCCGCGGTCAAGAAAATACTCAAAGAACCACGAAACATTTCTTCCGTCTTATTTCAACTGGTTATAGTTAGTAGCACGGTATTGTTTACGTAGGCTACATTTTAATCAACTCATTGTGTAAATAATCTGGTGTTATTGTACAATATTTCTTAGCATGTGGGAGGCCTGGATAGCCTAGTGGGTAAGATGGTCGACTATGTCCGAGTAGTCGCGAGTTCGAGTCCGCCTGGCCCTAGGTGTCCCTCTCCACTCAAGGATAAAACATGTTACACTTAAGGTTGGGGCGAAGTCTGCGACAGACTAGCATCCTGTCCCGGGGGGTGATGTACTCACCTGTCCCATTTAATGATGCTGGAGATTGGTATATGCACGGGCCCCAATGGCCTCCCGAAAGGGTGTATGCATGTGAGTGAACTTACGAATTGAACTAAAAAATATTTGCCAAGTATTTTCAGTGACGCATGCATATTTTAGCGCATAAAAAGAAACGGCAATACCTAATGTCTTTATTTTTTATATTGTTCAGATTATTAAAATATGGTGTATTTCAGATACCTCTTATTTAACTTACACCAACTTGTGGTTACTGTCCCGTTTCTTGCAGAATATTTAGGTCTTATCCATTTCTGAATTGATACGATGTATCGTGTCTCGTTCCATTTTAGCTGAAGAAGAGTGGGAGTCTTAAATTGCACGTGTTACGAAACATTTTGATCGATGGCTTTTGAAGCCAAAAGTCAAATTCAGTGAAATAAGATGAAACCTTGACAGAGTGTCAAGGTTTTATCGTGCGCTTGTGGGTTTCATTTCGCGAATTATAAAGTGACCCTTTTTTTCATTTATACTTGTATCTTCATGCGTTGATACATAAAAGTTGAAATGAGTGGTGAGATTATTAACATTCAACATGATACAAGACGAAGAATATCTGATGTTTTCACATATTCCATATCACATTTAGTAACTGAACACGTAAGTCTTGACTTTGACATCTTAAGAAAGAAGATTAAAGTAATTTTAAAGAACTCGTGTAAGTTAAAACGTTTAATTTCCTAGTGTAAACGAGCTGATTGTGTTAGGACTAAAAACTTCATGTGTAACATTGCTTAATCGTCGAACAGTCTTTCGTAGACATGTTTTGCCAATTTAATTTAAATCCAACATCTATCGTATCTTTACGTGTATGTACGTTTAAATTGTATAAGCAGTCATTACTGTTTAGCCCAGAATACAAAAGATAACGCACCTCTCGTACGACAGCCAAATCAGGACGAAATGATTCGTTCAAGTTGTCGAATTACCGTGGATTTTTTGCGAATTACCGGATATTCACGAGAATTTCATTCTATTTTCATAACTGCGGGGTAGTTTCAAGTTCTTCGTTTCCAAGAAGGTGGTTATAAAATTTTATAGACCGCCAATTGCGCGTGCTGATGAATTCTTGCGGCTTCCATCTTTTCAGTCATTGGCATCGATGAAACATTGCCAGCTCACTCATGACTGAGTAGAGCGTTTCCTTCTTTCAGTAATGAACTTTTACGGCCGAACGCTGTTTTCACACGCATGGTTCTAAATTTTTTGGGGAATTTTTCTTTTCTGAAGTATACCTGAAATTCTAAGTGTCTTATTTTGATGCATTTCATTCCTTGGTCCATTCAAGTATCACTTACTTTTTGTCTGTGCATTTTGGCAGTGCGTTACAAATTTTCCCCCAATTTTTATGGAGTGTTATTTTTATGTTAAAAAACTTTTTTGTGGAGTTTCAGCGTTTAAATAAAGCTCAATTTTTAATTAGTGTCAGCGTTTAAATAAATTTCAATTTTTAATTAGTGTCATCTTTACTACGAGAAGCATAAAATGAGCTTTAAACTTTCCGAGGAAGCTTGGACATGCACATAAATATGTTCATATTCCATGAATATGCACATCAATATGTACTTGTCTCCTATACGCACGAAATATACATGACGCAAGACAAAAATATTTAACCAAAACAGTTTCCTATGTATATTGTGATATATATATATACATATATATATATATTTGTTGGCAATTACTGCTCGAAGATGATTTTCATATGATCAAAATTATGTGAGCGTTCTCTAGCTTATGGCGATATATATGAGCCCATTCTCTATATTTATACATCTGACTTCCTGATGAACTTTCTGCTGAAGTGTTCCCCAACTGCGACCACTATGGACACTACGCTTGCCAGGCCGGGTATTGGCTTAGCAACGGGAGATATTGACTTGGTTCTTCATAAACCTTCGGATGTTAATTTTACCCTGGGTGTAGTCTCGTTACCTCACTGAAACGTCCACTGCCGTTTTTGGAATAATCGCTTCGTACTTGGAATGGGACTCTTCCCCAATATTTGACTGTACATGGCCTCGTCCATCTTTCCATCAATGATGTGAAGTGCACAAGTGCCATGTTCTTCTATGTAACCCCCAACCATTATACTGTTACCTCTGCACTTTGCAATTGGGATGGTATCGTTTGTTATAGGCTACTCCTCACTTCCTCCTCACGTGACGAGCGACGTTACGACTTAACAATTCAATCTTGGTTTCTTCAGACCAAATGACAGTCTTTCAAAATGCATGTGTTTTCTCCAAGTGTTCTTTTACAAAACATGAATTTTAAACAGTTTAACCATTTGAACAATTTATTACCACAAGAGTTACGTGAATTAAAATTGCAGGCACGGATTTCTTGACCATTTACAATGGACATTCGTAATTATATAGCTACTGGTCAGCCCAAATAAGTTATATGACTTCTAGGGCACCCTACAGATGACTTGCAACGTGTGTTTAGGGAAGCATGGGAGTTTTGCGGGGTGTGAAGCATTAGATCTCGTTGTTGTGGAGTTTTTTTAATGATGGTTCTTTCACTCACCTATGTCCCAGAAGACTGCTAGGTCAGTTTAGAACTCGTTGCGAGTCACCTTGGCTTGTTTGAATCTGCATCAAAAGTCAACAAAACTGATGATCAATCTCCCGTAAAGCATTGGACCTTGGTAAGTTAACAGATAAGCCGTATTTCTTAAAACTTATTATAAATAAACAAGCAGTAGAGTACGGAAATTGTGTGAATGTAGACTCGGAAATTATTGTTGCTGTCACATAACGGGTAGAATTAATATTACAAATTTTTTGGGTTGTCCTACCTTCCTACTTCACTTCTGTTCATGTGCCTGTGCGTGATTGGTGTCTGATAGCGTAGGATTCGGGCGTAAACCCAAGAGTAGGCAGCGATCTCGGCTCGTTTCATTTGCTATATTCTATTCTATTCTGTACTGTTATATTTTTTGTATTGTATTCTGTCCTGTCCTATCCTATTTTATTCAATTCTATTTTATTCGTTCCTATTCTGTTCTGTCCCAGTCTTTTTTATTCTATTCCATTCTATTCTATCAAATTATATTATATCCTTTTTTATTATTTTCTATACTATTCTATTCAATCCTATTCTGCCATATTCTACTCTTTATTGTTTTGCAATTTTATCGTATTCTATCCTACCTTATCTTATTCGGTTTATTCTATTATATCCTATTCTATTCTAGCTTATTCTTTTTTATCCTATTCTATTCTCCCCTATTCTATCCTATCTTATTCTGCCCGATTTTATCCTATCTTATTCTGCCCTATTTTATCCTATCCTATTACATTGTCTCCTATCGTCTGCTGAAGGGTCAAGTCTCTGTAAGTGCGAGCGTCGAGTGCCACACGTGGTGTCGATGCCGACCCTAGCAACGCGTCCCTAGCAACCGCTGCCTGCCTACCGAAATAACAGCTTGCAGCCCAAGCCATCCCCTCCTTATTAACTTACAGTACTGATCCCACTGACGCTCAGGAGGGAGGGGAGGGGGGTAATGGGGCAAGTAATCGGCTTTATTTCGGTCGCCATCTCAAGGGCTAAAACAATGATGTGTGGCCGTGTGTCGTGCGTCCATGTTACGTGGTAGTAAAGTAAATGCAGTAATAATCTCTTGAAAATGGCATTTCTTTTTGACATTGCGCGATTTTGTTTGTACTTCTCTAATGGTTAGTAAAAAAGGGCGTGCGCACGGAGCGCGGAAACATTCAGCCAACACAAAACTGCTCTTGTTTTAATTCCGATGTGAAGTCGTCGTTTCTAGAAATCCCGGCATCTAAGTAGGTGCTATTTCGATTTAGTGATGAACCATTTTAGGGCTGATATCGGAACTAGAAAACGTGCTTGTACATGTACAATATATATCTAGTGCATGTGGTAGATCGGAACGCGTATCTTTACATTTCTTTCTAGTCTCTCATTCCATTTTGTTCAAGACTTATAAGCCTTCAGCTTAATTTTTTCATATTTTGCGGTTTGTGTAAATCTAGACCAGCGCATTCTGAGCTCGTAGGTATCACTAGGCTTAAGTTACGCTGCGGATTGTTTGCAGCAAAGCCTAACGATGGTTTGGCCTAAATTTCTGACTAATTCTAAAGGTACAATTTTTTTCTTAAATGAGGCGCCGCCGTTTTGTGGGAGAGTCTGTCACTGCAACAAAAGGTTTATCAGTTATCCTGCTACTGAATTATTGTTTGCATTATGCACAGTCACACAACATTGTCTTTACTCCCTGACAAATGGTCCGTTTTAATGCTAGCGTGAGCGCGTCGTCCCTCGTGACCCAGTCCAGTACATCTCGTGGTGAGGGAAGTCCTCATCAGCCCGCCGCTCAGTGCTCGCCTCTCTGCGCGCTGCCTCACCAGAAAAATTCTGAAGTTATTAATAGTACTACGATAACTTACTAAAAGTGATGATCTCCCGACTGTATATACATTTACAGTAGTTTACCTCAAGCGAAGTTTTTGAGAGCGTCTCCGGAGTGCAAGTGATGGCGTACGCTCCTCCAAGTCAGCAGGTCCAGGCTTCGATACCTTCATGCTGAGGGACCGATAGTACAACGCTGGACCGTTCCAAGATACTGCTGTCTGCTTCTCGCACAAGCTAGCTGCAGTCTTATGGCAAATGTACAGTAGACTATGTCTAGTTTTTCGTGCAAGGCGAACTGTAGTCTTTTCGTTAAAATAATTTACGCGTTATAAGATTGAAATCTCGCCGGTGCTAAGCATGCGTGGTCCTGCCATGGCATCTCACATGGCAATTACACGTCACTGAGATCGATGCAAATGTAATGGATGTGCTGGAGAGAGCGTCTCGGAGGGCTGTTGTAGCGCCGACATCGTCATGGTAACGCTGACGCCGTGGAGGCACCGAATGTTCGCGGGTGCCAAGCGTGGTGCACGGTGGGCCAGGTCTCCTGTTTATATCCGATGCATTACTTAGGGTTGGGCTCCTTGAATTGTAATTGCGTCTGGCTTCCTCAGTTGTTCTGCGATTGCCGCGCTGAGACCTCAACGATGGCAATGTACCACACGTTTTAATTATGCAGCTTACCATGCAGGTATTCTCCCAACAGTCTTTCAAGTAACGTTGTTATTTTCGATGAGTGACTCTATTTATTGCTCATGCACCATGAGTATTTCTCTATTACTCATGCACTATTAATAGCAATAGAGTAATAGCATCACTCATTGATAATAACATTATTCAACGAAAATAAATTACTATTAAATAACATATTCAGATGCACTTGGGCTTTCGAGACGGGTTGAAAGTATCAAGTTTTGTTATCGAGCGCTCATAATTTGCGGTGCATTTCATTGTGCCGTGAGGTATTCATAACTCCAATCTGCTTTTACCTCGTGCCGTGAGCAGCTGTTCTATGTGTCAAGAACCACAACTGCCAACTTATCACGAGGAAGATTTTAACATGAGAGTACCGACGGACCTTTTCATTGTTCGAACGAAAATAAATTTTGCTTAAATATGTGTAGGGTTTGTTTCGCTGGGCTTTTTCCTTTCTTCTGTACGAGGGCATAAATTCTTCCTTGGAATTTCCGCGACCTGCCAAGTGAAAGAGGGCGCGCATTCCACGGGCCCTGCACCCATGACAGCCCTCCAGTCTCATAATTTATATTTCTCTCGGCTCCGATTGAAATTACGGAAGAGCTCGCACTGCAGTCAGCAGGAGAATGTCTGCGAAGTCTGGTTCTAAAAAAGATGGATGAGGCGCAAGGGTTCTATTAACAATCAGTTTTTTTAATAATAATCGGCTTTTGTTCTGTTAACATTCGGTTTTTTGTTCTATTAATAGTCTGTTGTGTTATTATAGGATTTATACTTGAAATGTGGGCCTTAATTACTCAATTGAACTCAGAAAATCGGAGGCTCCGATTGAACGTTGATGGTAGAAATAATTTTCGATATTAAGTCTTACTCTATTGTTGGTTATTACTCGCACTTTATTGTTGGTCATTACTCGCACGGCGGTTTCGGCATAAAATTCAATGTTTATTTTGGAAACAGCCGTCAAAAATTATATTACCGTAGTCTGACTTTCGTTCTTCGTTGAGTGTTAAGAAGTGCGGAGATGTTTATAGTCAGTTTACCTAGCTCAAAGTACAATAAGATAAAGTCTTTAATGTGATCCATCATCAGTTCGCATAGCCAGGTATAACTCACAAGATATCGAAAGCTGATGTTCTCAGTCGGGAAAGAATGAATGGTGTTGCAGGATTGTTACCGCATGCGTCGATAATTACCTACGTCTGCGAAAGGAATAAAGATATTCGACATTATATGTTTTTTTCCTGGTACGGAGAAATGCAACAAAAATATTGTGGACCTCTAACACGTGCAACGAATGGGATCGATTCCAAGGGATGCGTGCGTGCCAAGTCTGCATGGTAGATGTGCACGCAAGGGATGCACGCGTGCCAAGTCTGCATGGTAGATGTGCACGCAAGGGATGCATGTGTGCCAAGTCTGCATGGTAGATGGTAGAGGGCATGGAATAGGCAATTGAAATAAGCCTTCAGGACTTGTATCTTTCCTCCTCACTTAGCGTCTATCCGTTTTCACACTTCTTCTCTATCTCTTTTTTGTCTTCCTCTTAATTCTCAACTTTCTCTTTCTATGCGGATGAGATCCTCTGTGGAAACTCGCCTGGTGCGCAAATGTCTCGTTTCCTACAGTCCAAGTGGTCTCTTCGCTTTCGAATAGACATAGTTTGGAACACTGCAATCTAAGCTGCTATTACTACTCTGCTTGCGCTATTCGAACGCTTTTTTTGTCTGTTATTTTAAAAACATTCGCTACGGGACCAAATTTGAGAGCTGAAGGGGCCAAGGAGCCTCTACTAAAACAGAGCATGTCATGTAAGCAACACAATGCGATGGAAAATACAGCTATCGCTTTTGCAGGATTCATTGGTAGCGGAATTGTCAAAACCTTAAAGTTGCCCCAAATCTGAGTCATGGAAATTCTCACAAATTTTCAGTACTTTGCTAGACCTGCCCGTTTCCCCAAACCAACGCTTCCTGTAAACTGCAACATTATTACTTTGCTCCACGCTCGCCCTTTATTTCTGCATCCTCTGTTCCATCCTCCCCCTCCCCCCTTGTATAGTAGGACGCGCCAGGACACACCAGAACAAGACGTCCACAGTCAAAGGTGCTTGGAGAAGTAGCGTCCCTGCCGTTACCATGGTGACGAGCGGCCTGCTGCCCCCATGCCTAAATGCCCGACGTGCATTTGCTTCCTGCATAATGAGTTATGTTGCACGTCGCTCATTGGGTGTTCGTCAAGGTAAAATGAGACCAATTCTCCGGAGCAAATGGTGGTTACGTGCAATTCTCGTACTCCAGAACTGAATTTGTCGAATGTTGACGGTTGAGCCTGTCTCTGTGACTCGCATTGAGACACGTTTCCAGTATCGCGTCTCCCAGCTGCTCGACTGATCATATCTGGCAAGACGTTCGTATCAGGGGCAGAAATATTTCCCAGCGGAAAAAAACATTTACTCTTGTTATTGAAATCATAAAATAATACCAGCACGTACATACGGAGCTATAAAAACGCGTGGAATGAATGTCATCTTCTTTGTCGACTCAGAAAATATTTTTGAAGCAAAAATATACAGAAACTTTATTTTCTTCGTACTGGATGACTTTGATTGGTTTACAAATCTTTTTTGGACTAATGCATCGTATGAAAATTCAAAACTCCTATATGAACTTCTTTATGGTCGTTTTCCAGCGACAAACGGCAAGTTAATGCCTTACATTGGTGGCGCTGCAGCGGTGAGCTATCCCTCGGAATATTCTTTTATCTTGAATCCACCGTACGCTCAGATGCTGTAAATTCAATAAATTATTTTTCATCCTAAAGATAGGGATGGTTCCTGAAGAAGATGCAAATTACACAAAGAAGATGCAAATTCCACAAAGAAGATAGGTGGTTTTCAAATCATTGAAGTACGCTAAAGCATGTTACGGGATATATGTGAGGGAAAAAAGGACCTACGAGTTTAGAAATTCTGCTTGTTTCATTTATGCTTCGAATTCATGAGATTTATTAGTGAAAAATTTTATGGATAAGTATTTACAACAACCTTTTTTGTCACGTAAATTTCCCAAGAGTTGGATGCAGTTCTCCCTCGCCTCAGGAGAGCATTCTCGTCCTCAGCCTTGTTTCTTCATGTGTAGGAGTAGTATTTAGTATAAGGAGTCGAGTTCACCTACTTCTGAATTTTACTAGTAGTTTTCTGGTGTCAGACATTTAGACTTAAACCCTCTTTCAACCGAAAAAAAAAATTCTATTCAGAGATACGCGCGCATAATTTCTGACGCCAAGAGGCACGTGGGATTTTCGACTTCGACTCCCCGACTCCGACGCCTGGCGTTAAACGACGAAATATCGGTGGGTGAAAATTTACTTTTGTTGGGTCAGTTAAGCGAAGTCATTGCAGGTGGATGAATACTCGTTACGCCCACACCTGGTGTAGTAATTCCTACTGCCCTGTGTCTCAGTTGTGCTTTTGAATTCGATCGCAAAGCTTGAAATTTGAGCGTCAGGACGAACACAAGCCCAGCACCTCACCCTGTTGCATTTTGTTTTTACCACCGTCGTCTTATGTCAGAATTTTAATACTTATTCATAGTCAACTACTACATAGAAATGTTTTGTTTGTGCATGTAGGTGGACTCTTACATTCCATTTTAGACTTAAATCTAATACTTCTGTTGGCGGCAGGCTCAAGTGAAAGTAAACTTAACCTCTGCGCCAGGATTATTGAGTAAAGCAGCACTGCCTCGGACGAAGTTTCAGGAATGGTTTACGAAGAAACAACTTGTGTGACAGCTTCTCTAGCTCCGAAATTAGGAGTCGCAGCCCTCACCTGGTCTCCCTCTCCCCCCTTGCCTCCCCTTGCCTCCCCTCGCCGAGCTCTGTGGTTACAAACGTGCGTCCAGGGGCCGGCCAAAGTGCTGCTATTGCCTGCCTGCTCGTCTGTAGCATCAAAGCTGCTCGAACCTAAAACAATTTCATGACCCAAACAGCGCAGCGTTGACTCTGCAAATGAAATTTATTGCCGGCACAGACTCACTCAAATGAAACTGTTCCTTTTGCATTGAGCGGCCGCTGCCCGCTAGCCCGCGTGCACGCCCTGCAACAGGCGCATTGAGGCCGGAAAATCCTTCATTTTCCGGGAGAATTTTCGGTTTTCCTTTGTTTCTTGATTGCGTATTTTTGATGGGTCTCACCAAAATAATGCATTTCATGGCTATGGAAAGTCCTGTCCGCACTCATAGACTTTAATTTTATATATTTTTTTGTTATTGAATAGGAATGAAGCTGCGTACCTTCATCACTCCAACTGGTCTTCTTTCATTGTGATTTTATCGATAATAATCCATATTTGTGTAAGAGTTTGCATTGAAAAACGCGTCTCACTTTAGGTAAGGACCTGTGTGAACTCAGTTAATGATTCAGTTAACAGTCTTTTGAAAAATCGTGACAAACTCAACGTGCGTGTATGATTTATCTTAATTTTGACCGATTTCAAGAGAATTCAGATTAATGACTCACTCGACGCACATAATAGATTCTACGATAACAACACCAGCGCGACTGTAACATTTTAGCTGCGCCGCTCGTCATTTTACGGCAGCTAAAAATTTTGAACGCGTAATGCTGGCAGCAAAACCCTGTGCTGAACAGCACTGAGCTCCCAGCACCAAGAAATAACGCAGAGCTCAAAAGCGCGTCACATTTGAAGTCAAAAGCTACAGAAATAATTGCAAGGCCTCCTGAATCTGTGATTCCAATTTCCCCGAACATGCCACAGGCATGGAACTTTTCAGAACTTTTGCTCGCTAGTAATTGAAAGGAATCGCGTACTCTGCCTGGCCTTCCATGCGCGGTGCTACAAGGGAACTTCCGAAGATGAGGACGGAGTCGTTTTCGAATTTGACCTTTGAGTTCCTCCCCACATTTTGCGAGGGTCGGCTATTTAATCTCCTGCTTGCTAAATTATTTCGAAGTCCTGCACACCTTGAACCTGGTAAGTGAAATATTTGTGAAGAGATTCGATGTATCTTTGATGAAAAGTTGGCATTCGTGCTGTGCTTTAACTAGTATAAACTATTTAATAGGTCATTTTAATCACGTCTGTGACTGTGGGCATCACCCGTTAACGTTCCTGAAATGATTTTAATGAACTGTAATGTATCTTTAGTGCAAGAGACTTGTATTGCTTCTGTTTATCTTCCTTTACGACTCGGTATGCGCTTCATAAATGCCAATTGATTTTAGTTCATTTTAAGCGGTGATGCTGAATGGCTTTCTTCCGGTGTGGAATTTTGTTGCCACCGCGGCGTGAGAAAATGTTAGTTTCTCATTTTCACCTATTTCATTTCGTGCTGTACTTGAACTGCACGCTATATTGGTATTGTTCTTAGTTCATAACTTACTAAGCATTAATATACACTCCTGCGTATTGCAGCGAGACTCAAGAAGATTAACTGATGAAAAAAATGTTGCTTGCAAAAAATAATAATTGCTAAAACATTTTATTGTAATTTCAGCCAGCAACTCATGAAACACTGAATTTAAAATGGGTGTGATTAGGATGTATGTCTCGACGTGCTTGAAATAATGTTTATATCATCTCTGCTGCTCCACCTCAGATTTAAATATCTTCTTGGATAATTATAGTTGCTAGAATTTTCCGTCTTTTTCATGAGTTGAAATTTTATTTTCGAAAGAAACTTAGATGCGTAGATTATACTTCCTGACGAGTTTAAATCTATCAAAATCATGCTTTAATTTGAATGAACCAAGTATCTCGTTAAAAATTACTCCTATTTTGTTCACTTGCGTGCATCTTCATCCTTATTTTGGGCGAGGCTATAAGAATTTATTCGAAAACTTGGCATGTTTTATTTTCTTTAGAAATGAGAGTGGTCCTTACACGCTTAAGGAGCAGTTATCACAGAAGTTGTGACGCAATTTTAGCCAAGTAAGCTGGTACCTGCCATTTTTGGCAGCGTGATTTGAATGAATACGTAAATTAAGATTGGAGTGTAGCCATGATTTCAGTGGCAAGTCTCCCCTCGCCTGCCAATGTGAGTCCCCTCATGGGGCGCAGGACAGGCAATAGGGTGAGGTTAGTTACGCTTGTCTATCGTGTGCTATGGGGACTGGCGACCCTAGGGGGCACTGTTGGGTTACCTCAGCTAACCCAACATTTCAGCTTTTGAAATTTTTACCTTTTTTGCTCGTTGTACTTCTTTCAATTTTCACTATTTCTCGCCATCTTTGCTATCTTATTTTGTGATTTTTTCCTCTCCATTTTTGTTGGTTCTGTGCGCAGAGGATACGGTGTGGGAACACACCTTATGCGTACATTTCCCGTTCTTTATGATCCATGTTAAATTTTCAATTCTTTCCATTCTCTTCAGTCACATTTAATATGGATAGTGAGCTTTAAACTAACAAATTATCATACCTGTCAATGCCAGTACATGTTTGACGGTTCACCAGTCAATAGTGTCACAAATCCGACAAAGAGAGAGTTAGAATAACGAGAAAATTTTTATTCTAAAATTGTTGCGCATACGACTATCAAAATTCGACGTGAAGAAATCTTGAAGTACGTACAATTTGACATAAATATTCAGACGACCCCCCTCAACTGTTTCATGTTTTGCGCGGAATTCGGTTCATTAAATAGAATGAAATAGATACGCAAAAATCCTTCATTAGAAATCATGCTCGTAGGGAATGGTTAACGAAATCTACAATGCGTTCCAAAAAAAATAAAATCTAGGCTGAAACTTCCGCGTAACTTCACATATGCACTTCAGCTCTGGTGCTCCTCTGACACTGATTTCTAAGTTAATGGGTGCGAGCAGCCTCCGCAACCATCGCTCGCAACTCGCATCGCCGCCGTTACATTCGTGCTGGGCATCCTCCCCGCCTCTCAGCGCAGGAGTTGTCCTGAGAAATGGCTTCTCTCGAGCGCTGCCCGCGTCTGCTTCTGTAATCCCAGGTTTCATTTGTTTTAGGTGTGCTTTGGCACTGTTGATTTGCGTTTTATTTTTAACGGGAAATGTTCACCTGATGAACAATGTCCCAAGTGGTTTTCACTGCGGTCGGCGCCTTCATATCTACGTTTAAAATAGAATTATGTTTGTGGCGGTGACCCATCGTCTCCGAATGCTTCTTGATAACTGGCGAGTTTTTTGGAACTCGACACCTACTCTTCGTGCAAATCGTTCAGAAACGCCATGCCATGAAGTATTACGTCCTCGTTTTGGAATATATTCACTAATAATGGGAAACGTTCTCATCCTGCTTTATTATATGCTATACCGGATGTGTGATACAAGGTGAGGCAGGGAGGATGGCAAATTATGTCCTCTCCGATTATTAGATTGAGCATCACGGTTATTTATGATTTGGTATTGTTCATAGTATTAATATTCAGTTTTTGTTTCTCGTTTTGTGTGATTTGCTGCGCGAACTGATTCAGGTAAAAAATTTACTTTCATTCCTTTGAAAGCTTCTATCCTTTCTGTCTCTTAGAAATGCCCGTCCTTTGTGTCTTTAAAGAACGTCCCTCCTTTCAGCCCTGCAAAAACGTCCCTCCTTTCAGTCCTGCAAAAACGTCCCTCCTTTCAGCCCTGCAAAAACGTCCCTCCTTTCAGCCCTGCAAAAACGTCCCTCCTTTCAGTCCTGCAGAAACGTCCCTCCTTTCAGCCCTGTAAAAACGTTCCTCCTTTCAGCCCTGCAAAAACGTTCCTCCTCATTGTCGTCCCCTGCACTCTGGACGCAATGCACAACGATGAGTCAATCCCCACCGGCTGGCCCGACCGACCTCTGAGTCGAGGCAGCATCGCTGTACCTGCGCCGCCCACTCCAAGCGTTGCCCTGACGGTAGACAGACGACTCTTAACGTACGATGCATCTCGTGCGAGAGCCATTGCTGGGTTTGGCTACAGGTTTGTCGTCGCAGGTGATACAAAAAATTCGGGATTTTAAGTGGCCACACATAGTAACTCTGTCGAGGTGACCGGAAAATTCAACGCAAGTGTTGGTTGAGGTTTGTACACATTGGACGATACTGTTAGATGGCTGCTATTGGTAACACTTCTTACATTTAGAAGATGTGAAACTAAGTATATCGTATCCTTACTACTGTGCATTATCTGTGAAATGTACTGCTGAGTAAAAAAGTTATCAGAAATAATAAAATAAATACTTCCCTACGGGCGTTGGACTTAGACATTAAAATTTTTGTGAAAATATGAAATATATCGTTTAAAGATTTTACATTTCATGTGGTATTTTCAACTTTTTCAGCTTAGGAATTGATTCTCCCAAGTCCTGGACTCGATACAATGGAACATACAGCGTATCTTCATTCGGGATCTTTCAGGGTCGATGAAGTTATTTATTTCAAATTTTCTTTCTCCTATAAGTATCCTGAATTCTAAATGATCATGAGATCATAAAGGTGTTAAAATGATCTTTGTGTTTGTGGCCTTAAAATCTATTTTGCAGTACATAAACTGTGTAAATTTAATTAATTTCTTGTTGTACCAAAGTCCAATCCGATACCAGGGAACAATATATTTTTTACGCAGTGAATTCGATGTCCTCAAATATCCTTTATATGTTATTTTAATAGTTGCACCGTGCGGAGCACAGATTGAGTAACCGAAAACAAAATCACGATTTGGCTACCTATATCATGAATGACCCTCTCGACTGCTCTGTTGTAGTACGAACGATGTAAACTGGACTAGCTTCTGTTTTGGCGGCCTTCAGATGTCAACACGCCGTGTATTTTGGAGGGAAAAACACGACAGGATAATATTAGTTCATCTTATTCCGCTGATTCATCGAATAGCCGTCAGAGACTCTCCGCCAGTCCAACTTTCAGGGAACGTGCCGATCCAACAACGTATTGCATACGCATCTACGTGCTTGCTTCTTTTTATTTCGTTTTTTGGACCTTCGAGGTGTTTTTTACCTCTGTACGATTTCATCGAGCGGGTAGGTGACGGTGGCTGCCCTCGTCATTGCATTTAAAATAAATATACGCTCATGCTGGAAGTGCCAGCAGCGTACATTGTGCGTCTCTACTCATTAAAATTTGCTGTACTACCGAGGAATTATAAGAATTTTTAATTTACCGACAATATCTCGTGTTCGAATATATTTTTGGTTATTCACGTTTATTAAACGCTTGAAGGGGCCTGTACTCATAAAGTAGTTTTTATATTCTGATGAGCGTTGCGTGCACTTACTGCCCATCGTGGCAAGTTTTTGCATCCATGAAAATTCTTTCACCGAAATTTATCCTCGTCGTCTCGCCCTGGCATTCTGTAATATTTTTAATTAACGCGTTAGCTCCGGCCATGAAAGACACGTTTCGGTGTTCCGTGCCGCCGTAATTGTTTTCATTAGAACGGAATGAAATTGTAATTTTCACTTTATTGGTTTTACTAAATAGAAGAATTTACAGTATGTGTATGACCAACGAAGACGCACGCGGGCGTTAGTGGTAAGAGCTAATGATAGCAATAAAAAATAGCAAAACGCGTGTTAAAAGCTGTTTTGGACTCGTGAAATTAGATCAGCATATTTCATTCAATACGCGTCCTCCTACTTTTTCTTGTGCGAGACCGACGTACTTCAGGTTATCTATATACTGTGTTAATACGCTTGTAACTATCAATTTATTTACGTGCGACACACTCGTCATCAATAAATATAAAGATCATTGCGGGATCTATTGTACAGCTTGATCCATAAAATTTCACTCTTGAAGATTCTAACCGCAAATTATTCGCGCGTCGCAGTTTGTAATAATTATTTTACCAGGAAGGATTTGCACCTTTAATATCCCGTTGCCAATGCTGTACGTCCTTCTGAAGCTACTGCTGTGACAAAACTCTTGTCGCACAACTTTTTCTGTCCGGGGCACCGACTTCCCAGTTTTAATATCCTCAGAGTTTGCGCGTGTGACAGAATTCTAAAGATAGTTTCTGGCCTCCTTGTATTTATGTGACGATTTATGCCAGCGCTGGACGCATCTTCAGCTCTTGAGCTCATCGATCGCGCGGACTTCCTTTTTTTTCTCTTTCTCTTGAATTTTTTGGCCCGACTTTATTGACGGCTTTTGATGGATAATCTTCTCCACAGTTTGCTGCTCTCGTGGGGTTCACTGCTGCTTCTCGACGCAGAAAGCTGCGGCCAGTCTCATTTTTTGTCTTGTTAGACACATCAACAACCCCAGATCGCATCCTTGCTCGCGATATTTTAACGCAGGTCTGCGCGATTTGTTTCCTCATCAATTCTTACGTGCATTAAAGCATGTATTAACACTAGCATGAAATGTTGTTTTAATTGTTCCTTAAATGTGTTTTTTGATTCACTTCTATAGGTAACGAGCGCCTATTTATATGGTCTTTCTGTGATCTTGTGTATTGCAATTTTTGATGTCTTTCAAGTGTAGAGTGTGGAGTCTAACCGCTGTGACTTCCGTTCAGAAGCTGTTTTTGTTAACAGTATATTTCTAGTGTTGCCACACCGACTCATGTATCTCAGATCAAAGAATTTTGTGAAGAAATTCAATTGAACTTTTAAGTATTTCGTCATTGTTTAATTGCGTTTGACAGAGCTATAGTAGATAGAAGTTCTTGTATAGAACCCACTACTATGATTCATAACTATTTTAAATCATCTGTTATAGTGAGAGTGGTAGGTAGTACTTCTGTTGCTTTGGAGATGCATCTCCCAGGTCTCCAGGAAACTTGCCTCTCCGAAATATGTTGGAAAGCCTGATCTTCTCTCAAGAGGTTATGCTGCCAACTACTGTCGACGTCATTTTGCATTGGGGAGTATTCCAAGCAGTATTCGCAACTCTTTTTAGAGAAGTTAGTTGAGATTTTCGTCCTGTGGCAAATTACGTCATATTTTATTGTCTTCCTACTTTTCTCTCTTTTGTGGCATGAAATAGCCTTCTGTTCTACCGACTTACTGCCTCATTTTCAACAATTATTGATGTCTCTCATAGAGGATGCGTTCAAGCAGTCCCGGTCTTTGAGCAGATAAGGTTGAACCATCCTTTTCTATTGTAACAACACTTCGTTACGTACTAATAATGCTAATGATTTGTGGTTATCGAAACGTTTTTACTTTGTTGGACGTTTTGCTCCGACTCGGTACACGTTTTTATTATATGGTTGAAATCACGTACGCTCTTTCGCTTCTTCTTTAAAATTGCACCATTTTTGTAAAGAGACGATACGTGTGAGCAGTGAGTTGCCGTTTGTGTTTCTGTAAACTAGCTCCTAATGTCTACTCGAATTCCCCGTAGAGCAACAGTCATCCAAGAGCTCAAGCGTTGTCTGCTACTATGCTTTCAAAATTTGTATGAATATCAGGAAGAGTTATAAATGAGGTAAATTGTAGAATATTAGCAGCACAAAATATTACGTTCCAGTATTCTTCGAACGCGCCCCGTAAACATTGCAGGATGTCAGAGTTTTGTGGCTAGAGGCTTGCACAAGTTCCGTGATATGTAAAAGTCGTCAAACGGGAATTTCATCCGAGGACGCTCATTAGAATATCACGTACTCGAGTAGGGCAAATATTATCAGTAACTTCGTTTCAAAACCAAGCACGTCGAGCTCTTTCTCTTCCTCCCCGACCGTACGAGCAGCGGCCGAAAAGTCCGTCTCACCACAGCGCCGCTGAGCCGAAGAACTCCAGCCTGGTTTGCTGCGGAGCAAGCGTGTCTGCGAATACATTTCCGACTCAGTGTTTTACGGGCAAATAAATTTCTATTCAAGCCTCCTTGTGATAGGTGATTGGCTACACTGCTGGAGGCGTGAGGATGCCCGCAAGACCCAGTGTTTCACCGCAGCCTTCTGTTTTTGCGCACTCCGCCGACAATTTCATTACTTGAGACGCCGCCTGAATTTGTTCCCAGTAATTTGCTTCTGTTTTAGCTAGCGAGTTCGCATTTAGTGTCATTGATGAAGAGAGACCGTCGAATGACATTGAAAGTTTTGTTTCTCAAACGAAAGTATATCAAATAGAACTTTGTCAATGCTTTTGTTATCTTCAGGCTTATTTCTTTGTGTAGAATGTAATGAAGTTCATATTTCATTTTTTTTTGTTTTAACGGGAAATATTAGGGTTACGTATCATCAACCTCAACTGAAATTTTGTGACTTGCGTGTACCACCCAATTTTCCTTTTGGCTGAAGAAATTTAGTCACCTTCCTTTTGAATGTGCATTTAATTGCGAATGCTTGCTCGAATTTTCATCTGAAGGGGAGGAAAAGAATTAGGTAAACTAAGGGTATCTCTTGCTGCGCCTCTAGACCTTTGTGATGGAACAAAAGCTGAGATGCTCCTTCTTCTGTCGAGTTGCGCTCAACTGGTCTGTTTCTCTTAGAATTTGAGTGTAAGTATTTCTCTGTGCATACTTCAGTGTACGAATTTCTCTGTGCATACAGTTGGTCAAATAAGTATTCGTAACGTTCGAGAAAAA
>VOMN01134748.1:0-10084 GCA_014899125.1 Orchestia grillus | reverse complement strand
GTTGACGCGCCTGAGCGCCTGCCTGTTGACGCGCCTGAGCGCCACATCGAGCTCGGAACACTGTCGGCGCGATCATTGCTAGAATAATTCTGTTTCATTGATTCCCTTGGCATGATGTCTCTCACTCCTTACGCTGTATGGGTTTCATGAATGATTCAACATTAGGTTCTGTAGTTCAGTATGGACTTTCAGCGGGAAAAATTGGGAATCGATCAGCGGAATTCTCCGGGTATAAAGTTCTGGAAGATTTAAATTTGGAATGTAATTTGGTTGCCATGAAAATGTATGATCTTAGGAATTTCTGCATATCATTTTTAAATTCAAGCCTAGCGCAAAATAAAAATTTACATTGATTTATTCGAAGTATTAGCTCACACGCAGAATTAATTTTTGGCCTAACTTTATCAATACAAGTTGAACTCTCTCCTCAGTGCTATAAATAAGGATTCATTGGTCCAATTCTCACCAGCAGCTGGCAAAGCTGATTGTATGTCCTTGCGGCAACGTTGCTGTTCGTTGCGTTGTATGGAATCAATTGAAAAAGTTTCCTTTAATGTATCTGATAAAAATGTGACATTTTTTTAAAACACATATACTGTTCATACGATTGTTAAGAAATGATTCCAAAAATAAATGTCGCTAATACGTTATGAAATTGTATAAAATTAGATGTTCATTGTATATATGTAGATATATTCGTAGCAGGCTGTATTCTAGGCTAACTATGCCCAAGGTTGTGGGACGGTAAGCGAAAGGCGCGTGAGACGCTGCGGTCATTCCAAGCGAAGGCGTTAATCGCAAGGGTCGACCAGAGGGAACTACATTCTTAGGCCAAGCCTCATGCAAGACGCTGTAATGTGATCCATCTCTACGAGTGAGGGAAATTCCAGAGCATATATCGAGGTGGGCAAACGGCTGAATTCCAGATGTAGGCCGTGGGAATGCGTTTCAATGTACCACACCACACAAGAGTTGGGACACGCTGCAGTTTGGGAAATAGGCAGTCAGTGTGCGAGGGGCAGAACTAGAGGTCGGAATGCCATTGGACGTAGGGAGTCAAGGCTAGACTCCGAATTAACGAGACACTCTGTTATAGATCCGAGGACGGGAATCTGCTAGAAAATAGAACATGCTTGGACTGCGAGCTGGGATATAATACTTAATCTGTATTACAGTACTGCGATAGCCCACCTGGAGCATCTCGTTTGAGTCCGTCAGATCGAGTTACTGTATGTGAGTTCCGCAATGTCCGCCAATCAGTTCAAGACTAGTAGGATTAATTGGGTCTAATCTTCCAGCTCGTTCGCTCTCTGATTAATGCGAGTTCATTTAAACGACTAGGCAGTTACTTACTTGGTAAAATTTTTACTGGCCCCTTTTACCGAGTTTTGTTATTTTACCGTACTTCCCGCCCGACTCATAATGCCTTAATAATTTATTTATGATATATGACTAAAAAAAGTTTCACTTTCTCCTCGGAGTATCGTCAGATCTCTGGGCGATCTGACTGCTCAGCCGAGCTTTCACTACCGAGAAGCTGGATACGAATAAAATATAAATCGAAATAATCTGATAAAGGTCGCACTTTATACAAAACACTTTTCTGCCTGTGAGTTGTACAGCAGAAAAAAACGTGTTAGCTCGTGGACTGTATTGGTTAGCGTAAGTCTACGGTATTTCATACGAAAATTTAACTTACTTTGTCCACTCATTTTTAAGCAATATAAACAATCTAAACTATTTATTATCTAATGAGTTACATGAACCAAAATTACATAATTTCTTGAACAATTACAATAGACATTTGGAATTATAGCTTCTTGTGGGCCCGAATAAGTTCTGTGACTACTAGAGCATCTTCCAGAAACCGTGTCCTAAAGCGTACATATAGAGGGTGTCCCACAAAAATCCGAACCCTCTCTCCAAGAGCATATAACATACTAACTCATAAACTGATTTTAAGATTCATTCTTTAGTTTGAGGCAGAAATTTGCTATCAACTGCAAAAGAGTTATAAGAAACGTCATGTTTCAAGAAATTAATATTTTAGCAAAAATAAAATAGACTATGAGGTACTATTTGAACTGACAGCCATCCGCGTCTAGACATTTCTGACACTTGTTTTTCATTGCCCGTCTTTTCATACGTAAATTGTTCTTTATCATATCAAATTCAATAGTAATACGGTGTTTTAACTCGTCTAAAGTTTGTGGTATAGATATATAAAGGTCTGGACAAGTCACCGGACTTAACTCTCTTTGATTCTTTTTATGGGGTCTTGTAAAATTACACTCTTACATATCCTAAACCCTTTAGCGTTGAAGATTTAGATGCGCTTGTCTGTGAATTGACTGATTAGGGATTAAACGAACTGCTACTAATATAAATCGAGATTCCTAGGGATTAACTCATCCAAAAAAAAGTACCAGAAGGCTTGACCTTATTCCACGAAACTTCCCACTAAGACTAACGATGAGTGCAAGAAATGAAATAAAGTCGGTAAGAAACTTTAAGAATATCCGGCCAAAAACGTGCGCCTCAAAGTTTCCTTTTCCAGAGGAAAACATGAACACTAGACGGCGAATGCGACGTCTCTAACGTCGCCTTTCTTCTACGAAATGTTGACTCTGTCAACAGCGCTGCTTTGGCTTACGCACTTCTCTTCTGGAGCGCGCGCCTGCAAAATGCTGTCGTGTAATTCTTAGCTGCGTGCGGCTCGAGGGAGAAGAGAGAGATAATTTTATCAAGCGAACGTCTTCATTCATGCCATCATGCATAGTTTCCAGAATGCATGTTACCGCCGTGCATACTTTAAGTGTAGACAGTGGGCAAAGTCAACAAAATCGAAATAATTCATTCATTCTCTAAAATAAGTGTATTCATTGCTCCGAAATATGTGATGCAGTTTTGGAATTAGTATTCAATTTCAGGAAATCTTTAGAGATTTTTATTTTTGAACTTTCACTGCTACATTTGACTTGAACGATCGTGAAACATGGAATTTTAGTCTTCTCCTTGTCCCTTTTTATTTTTGATATAGCTAGGTCTGTTGGTCCTTCACCTGGCAGTAATTCCTTGTTATCTGGTGTTTTAACACGATGTTCGCAATTAACAGGCTGGGCGATGTTTGTATGCCCTCATTCTTAGTTGAGACCACTGACTCGTGAAATAAATTGTGGGTAATTGGAGCAGGGAGTAATTTTACCATTTGAGCCTCAGCCAATGGGCACCCATTTTTGCCCCTAACGAATGAAGTGAATGAAGGTATGTTTCTCATTGGAAACAAAAAGACCTGCAATTTATTGTTGATAGTAATTTCTGAGCATTTATGAGCTCCTTTATTGAAAATCTTACCGAGAACAAAGAATCTATAGGGCTCAAATTACACCTGAAATTGGAGTAAGGCTACTGTGGTTCCATTCGGATAAAAACTTTTTCGCAATTTCTAGAAGTTCAAAAATATTCGTGGTATAAAACAACGATCTGAGCCAAAAGAAAATTTTGCTGACTCTTCTAGAGACTATAAATTTGTTTGACAGTTCCCATCTTCAAAAGCAAAACTATCTTGAATATGCAAACGAGCGTGAAATTTCAAGGCTCATTACTTTTTCGGAATACATTCAAATCCATATTTCGATGTTTTTCATTTCCTCCAAGAATTCATCGTAAATTAAGCATGCACTTTGTCACATTGAAATACTTCATGTACTCTCGTTTTAACGCTCAACTTCACAGTCATTCTGGAATGATTTTTTGGGCGTCTCTTACGTTAGTCGCACTTGCAGTCAACAAGTCTTGGGTGTTTACTTTCCACCAGTTTCTCTCAGTACTTATCGTTTCATTCAACTTCATGCGGATCCAAAAGTGGACGAGTCGAATTTTTAAAACGTCACTATCAAGTTGTGCCGCACAGCAGCTTGAAGACAGTTCGCGCAGCGTTTTGTGTCGCGTTTGTTTCAGTTGACTGCCAGTTAGGGCTATGCACCCAGGGAGGCGAGACAGTTTCTTTAATGAGAGTCATGATGACCCCACCTTCCCAGACGCACATTTAATTATGAGGGTACTCAGCTGCCAGACGGGACGGGGGAGAGCAAAACTCATGGGACAGCGTCAGAGGAAGATAAATTGTAGAATATTTTTTCCCTTTAAGACTTCACGCCACACCGTGGGTGACCATAAGTGTCTCCACGAATAATTTTCCAGCTGGTAAGAACGTGGTTTTAAATTGATACAAAGTTCTTATAAAGTTTTTGATTCTTTGAACATTTGCTCCATTCTATGCATATTACCCTACATTTTGTGTTTTAAGTTGAATGAACATACTGAAGATAGGAATTTTTTCAGTTTGTTTCATTAGAATTTAAAACTAATATTTCACAATTAAAATGAGATCCATTTTCGCGAGCTCATCACATCAACCTTCGGTGGATGATCCCAGCCGCAGAGTGTGGAACGTCCTCCTTGACAGCTTAGAGACTCTTTTCACTGTGCAAAAAAAAAACCTGTTGCTCAGTCACTAAAAGAAAATAATTTTATTTTTATTTTTATGCACTCAAGGTTAACTAGATGTTTCTAAAAATAAATCTGAGAAGAGGAGATGCACATAAGCTCTACATAATTGCACTTTTCAGTTTCGTTTTTCCAGGCAGTTTCGATATCCCAGTAAAATCTTCAGCAAGGCAGCTTTTGTTTCTATTGCAAAAATATTCGTAGAAAATAGGTAATGGAATATATTAAAACAGCTATATTGAATTACTTGCTGTTGAAACTTTCATGTTGAAAACTTTATACTGAAACTTTCAAGTTGGAAGATTTATGTTGAAACCCTTGCAATGAAGCGATCGTGCTATAAAATTTGCTAATCAAAATATTTCGTTTATCAATTTTACGTCTCATCTATAATTTACTCGTCGTAATCGTTCGTATAATTTACTCGTTTCTTTAGAATAATTTGTTAGCAGAGAAAATCTGTGTAAGCTGTTCCTCACCTTAAATGTAAATGCTGGCTAATTTTCCAAGGGCTGTTGTCGCTGCTGGAGTCTCACGTGACGAAAAAAAAAACAATTTTGGGCGGAAGCTTGGGACATCTTTCACGTTATTGACGCATGGCTCGGTCCTTTTGTGGTTATGGTGATAAATATCTTCAGTTGTTCGATAACACTCAAGGCCTGAAGCGTTTAAAATGATAGACCACTTTCATCTTCTTGCAAAGCTTTCTAGTAGAAGTTCAGAACAATGAAGCGCTTGAGAAATTTGCGGAAACTCAGGATAGCATCGTCTTTATTATCTCCTTTTTCAGTACAATGTTGCATTAAATTTTGTTAGTGTTGTGTCTTTGCTACGTTGAACCGCACGAAACAGTGATACATTAAGCTACTAAATATGAGCACTCGGTTACCTCCTGACATTTGTTCACGTGCCATCTTTTATTGAAGAAATACTGCTTGCGAAGTATATTAAAATATAAACGAAGTGACAGCTGTACCATCTAAGTGAGAAAAACGCACTTGCTTAAGTTACTCGTGCAGCCAGTTTTTCTTTCATTATTTCAGCTGGGAATTGACTACATCTCTCACGCTCTGGGGTAGGTGGTACGAATGAAACACTCGGGCAATGAAATAAAATAGAACTGTTTATAATTCTACGTAATAGAATGTGAAGTTTGTTTCCAATTTCACAAACTCGGGGAGTGTCCTAACGGTTTTCATTTGCTCGAATTATATCGGATTTTTCCAATTTTATATATTTGGACACGCCCAATGTTGGTACAACCGTTCCCTCTGTCAATTTATTTGCATTTCAACTTTCGTCTCGTAAGAAAGAAATGAAGCTACATTGTTTTCATTATCAATTTCTAATTAACAGCGTGTCGGTGTTATTTTTTTATTGCGAGGCCGCTGAACAGAGAAGACACATAATGCAAGCCCATGGATTAATTCTCACGTGGAGTTTAATTCGGTCTAAAAGCCCTGAGAGTCCCCGAGGGTATAGCAGCCTTCAGGTTAGGAACCCTGACTTAACGCATGCCAGCACTCTCGCACGACGATTAAATCAGTCTTACCAGAGTTGTTTTATTCTCAAATGTTCTTTATTAAGTAGATTCCTTGAAACTACACGCAGGGTCCTGACCGTCAACCTAAAGTGGGTCTAACGTCTGCATCAGCCGTGACGCAACTTGAAGATATTCTACAGTGTAAAATTTGGCGGCGTGCTTGTTTTGGTCATGAGATGCATAAATATAATTTGATAACGTATCAGACGAGTGTGTGACCGAAAAGATTTTGTCACTTTGGTTGGCAAAAATCAACTTTGCATTTCTTGCAAAGACAAAGAAACATTCGGAAAATCGTCATTTATGACGTAAGTTTCCGATAATTCGGAAACAAATATTCGGATAACTTACAAGGAGCGATAACTTATGAGGAGCGATAACTTACGAGGAGCACTAACTTATAAGGAGCGATAACTTATGAGGAGTAAATTGTGAGGGCAAGGAGGAAGCAGAAACTAGATTGAAATCTTATAATTTTCTATCAGGAGCAGCGATTGCCCAGAATTGCATATATCCCCAAAAACAAAACTAAGGGCACAAAGCATGGTGAAATTATGTTTGCATTAGACAAATTCGACGAGGCTGTGGCTTAAGCGACGATAATATAAAACACGATTCCCATAAGTTCCTTCACGCCAGACTGGCTTCTCATTAGTCGGAAAAGAGAGCAGCGCCGTCGAAAGCTATGCAACTTTATCCTCTAAAGCTACAGCGGGAATGCCGGCCCCGCTTTCTTACAGTATGTATAGCGAAGGATTATGTGTGAACAGTGGTATCTGAAAATGCAGACGTAGACTCAACGACAAATTTCCACGATCTCACATCTGGAGGTACAAGAATAAATTCTTGCTAAGAAATGTCGAAATATTCCCTAAATCCAATTCTGTATTAGAAGTACTATTCATACATTCTTCCATCAGGTGTGGTGAAATCAATCCCACATCTTCTTCATGGGTTGTGATGGGTGAGAAAAATTTAATGATTGAGTTTTGTTTCACTTCCAGTGTTACATAGCAGTAATAATTTCAGCAAAATTATTAATTTATGCTATAGAGAAATTATTTTAGTGTCTATTATTGCTCTGGATGACACTCGTACATAACCCGGGCATGACGCGGTTTGAGAGCGGAATTTGGCACGTAATTTAATGGGACCGTCGGCTGAAGATTTCTTCAAATGTTTGAAAATGTTTTTTGTCGCAAAATAGTTTGTGATACATTATTTTTAATATATCAAAAAATAAGACTGGCCCTCCAAAACTGACTGCGTTATGGGCGAAGATTTAGAAAAAATGCAAACATTCGATGAAATTCTTATTTCTGCACCTGTAAATGATGCATTAATATATTACAAATCAATTTAGCCTATTTCTAAGTAAGTGTTGTGTCTGCTGCACTGAACACGGGCACATGAGCTGGGGAGGGAGCTCACGCTCGCCTCAGAGCAGCTCAGGCTACTACTCCTCTAAGCCCCTCTCCCCCCCCATCTCCCCACCATCCTCCCTTACCTCATGAGCAGCGCAGCAGTCATAGCACTTGGTGAGTATTATGTTAAATTGATTTTATAATACATAGAATGTATCTTTCGCACGTAATTCGTAAGAAACACCATAAAATTGAATCATTTTTCATTGTTTTATTTCTTTGAAAAAACGTTTTGTTTTAACTCTGAGGAAATTAATCTCCTAAAATTTTTGAACTACAAAAATGAAACAGTTCATTCGATGTGGAATTGTATTGCGAAAAAAGTAGTCTACTTATTTTTCAATTGTGAAGTCACGCTAAACATTTTATAGAAAAGGGGAAATATAGTTATAATTTTTTATTCGCAAAATTGTATGGTCTGTTTCTCGTCTATTTTGTTGCTTTGTTTGGAACCTTGCATCAAAATGCATCAAATCTACCACTCCAGTGCAAAAATTTCGGGGGTATGATAGATTGCGGAAATTCTTCAACTTATACGTTTTTTCATTAATAACACATTTTTTATGAGAGATCTAAAAAGTTCACCGAATAAAATTTGTACCTTTCATCGACTTACAGACGTGTGTAAAATTTGAAAGTAATTCGTCCCAGAGGAATACAAAGGGTTCCCATCCCCACTGTCCCCTTACGGAAAAATTCAATTTTTTGAGTGCATGAGGAATGAAAACGTTTATAAGTTTGTTATTTTTATTACTACATCATTGATGATTGTGAAGCCATCCCTGTTCTGTTTTTTCTTCCTTGATCAAGATTGTTAGTATAAAATTTATCATCATTTATAGAACTCGTGTTGTAGCACCGTTGTTGGCATAAGTTAGAGACATTGGTGCAGAGTAAGGATCATGCTATAAAAACACCTTATTAATTACGACGCGTTTCACCATTGGGTTTTCATTGCCTCATTACTACTGACGCCTGAGGGATGTAAGAGGAATGTGTGGTTTAATCTTCCTTTTCCAGGGGAAGTGCTCCGTGGTTACGTGAAAATTACTGCCTGAGCCGGGATTCGAACATTAACTTCCCAGCATCGAAGCTATCGCGCTAACCAGTGCTCCATGGAGCCCACTTATGAGATAATAAGAATCCTCGGCTACCTCTGTCTGCAATGTTTACTGCTGGCTCGGAATTTGACCTCACGTAAGTCATTCTGAAACCTACAATATTCTACTAACTTTTAGCTTTCCTGAGAAATTAATAAGACTTTAATCATTTCTATCACCCTATTCTTACGCAATAGGTCATCTTTGTACTGTAATTTCTATTTTAAGATGCATGCACAAAGATCATACAATATTTTTCAGGTCAATATTTCACTTTTCAGGCTTAACATAGAATTACCAAACAGAATTCGAAGTTTCAAAGTGACTTTCATACTTGCTGATGGCAATTAAAAGTTTCATCGCGAATTCCACATCTTAATTTTACGGCTGTAATCTTACTAATTGAAAACCCGATGTACCATGCTTTGTCCGGTACTGATTTCGGAATAAATGATTTTTCTTCATTTATTTTCTCTCTTTCTTTCCTAGTTTAAAATTCTGTACATAATTCTATTTTGAGCTCCTGTTTTCTTCGTAAAATCAAGCTTATCTTCCAACAGTATAATAAGTACTTGCTGCTGTTGAATTTCTAAGCCCCTCTGTCAATGAACTTCTCCAAATAGTTTATGCTTTACTCGTGTAATTATATCTTCGTGAGGGGGACTACTTTAGTCCAACATCATTGAGCTGACGAAATTGCAAGCACACGTGGCAGAATTCCAGGCGCATTTCCTCTTTCCTTAAACTGTAACAACTCCAGACTGGACTTTAATGTACAATAACTTACGCAGCTGCAAGCAAATTTGCTCCTTACATTCACACCTAGCTTGAGTTCTTCAACGAGCGAGACGGTGCCACGTCCAAATTTTCCTCCATTTCGCCGGGACTAGCACTTGAGCATTGTTGGTAGCACGGCAGGTCTCCTTGATGGGGTCAGTGGCGCTTCCGGAAAACGAAAATCACGTGCAAGTTTCCCTGATTCTAACAGAGGTAAAGCATCTGTTTCATCCGCAACTGGTTTCAACAGCATTTCAATGAATTTATTTTTGGTGGCTTTCTTGCAGGGTGTGGTATTGCCCCTTTAATTTCAGTGAACAATAGATTCATCGTTCGTATGTTTGTAGATGTTGTTTATTCCATGTGCATATGATACTGTAAATGCAAAGTGATATTAACTTTGACTCAAAAATAGCAAGTTATTTTGTCGTATCTGTTTACTTTCATACATAACGTGGTGATATTTTTCTTACAAGAAAGAGCTGATCTTCTTTAATGAATCTAGAGTCAAATTTATTTTTGTATAACGAATACAAATACATTCGGAGACCAATTCGACTTTTTCTGAATAGAATGCAAACTCAAGAATTCAATCAAAGCCTGTTGTAAGGTCATAAAATTTAACTGTTATGTTTTCATTCGTTCAAACAATAACGGTATTATATGAACAATGCACAAAATAATAATTATTCATAACACTGGTTTACAACAAAATTTAGGCAAGCACAAGA
>VOMN01134735.1:0-20675 GCA_014899125.1 Orchestia grillus | reverse complement strand
TGCTGTTCCTGCTTCTACGATTATTTATATTTCAACGTACAAATTCATTTAAATTAAATCTGGTAACGAATGGGACCGTAAGGCACTTGCGACAGTTTACCCAGTCCTGTTTTTTCTCGGCCGTGCATTCAAACACGCCAACACCAAACAACAAAAGAGGTTATTTGTCAGCGATAAACTAATTCCGGTCTGAATGGAAACAACAAAAGAGATTATTTATCAGCTAATTCCGGCCTGAATGGGGTGATTGGGATCCGTTCAGTGCCAACTGGAGGGAGAAAAACTTCTTGTTGGAGGCGTTTAGGAGCCGTAGGATGGGGTTAATTTTGAGGAGTTCCAAAGACGTCATTTTTGTCATCGTAGTGCGCTAATTCGTACGATGATGATGATGCTGAGCCATCACAATCTCTTATTACGAGTCAACAATCTATTCATGAAATGGATTATGGTCGTGGCTTTAAGTTGAAATAAACATGGTCTTTAAGACTTGTAGATTCCGAAATTTTCTTGAGAGAAAGGGAAGTAAAAAAAACCTAGCGATTGACGATTGCGAGCTTGGAGACGGGAAGCGTTTGCGAATGTTGGGACCTCTGCGAAATCTTTAGATCCTGGAAAATTAAGCGTCTCACAACTCTGCCCGAATTATCATCAGCCATTGGAATATGTCACGACCATAACGCTGAGCGATGCGTCGAAGTGCATAGCTGGAGCGAAGTGGGTTTCAAGGGCGAGGAAAGGGCGCAGAGACTATTGTGTGTACTGGGTCTCGTCTAAAGGGAGCAGAGACTACTGTGTGTACTGGGTCTCGACTAAAGGGCGCAGAGACTACTGTGTGTACTGGGTCTCGACTAAAAAAGTAGCCACTGGTAGTCCGATACTAAAAATCGGAGATATGGGCGAAACCTGGCCCATATCTCTGGCGCTGTTGAAATTTCTATTCCTTGAGAGCGGGTGGTACTCTAAAAAGCTTGGGAAAATTAAACTTATCGCAGAAGTTCTTCAAATTATCCTTAAAAATGTAACCTGGGAGTTTTACATTTCAAGAAACAAATAAGATTAGGTAAGATGCTACTCATTTACACAGTATGTGGCATAGCTCCGCGGACTACCAGGCTTTACTTTTTAGAGGACATCTAGTACAGGGTGACCGCGAAGAATGTATCAACTCATTGTAAATGTTATTAATATTATTTGTATATGATTCCATGTATGTATAGCTATTATATTGTGTACTCTCCTATAACGTGATAGAATAGCATTGTATCATAGATAAATAATAATATCAATATGTAAAACCGATGGATTCAGTTTTCGCGGCTCAGTCTCGCTCTCAGACTTGGTTGAAGCTCGGGCCCTTGGAATGGTTTAATTTTACGGTGCCGTTGATGCACCTGGCGACAACAGGAAGCCAGGGTCAGCGTGGTCACACCTGGTCACGTTTATTCAACCGAGCACGACTGACTTGCTGCCAACTACACTCTGTTGGTTTGAGACTCTGAGTCGGCACGCAGGGTTCGTTGGTTTGTATGTACTCTATTTTGGAAATATTCTGGTTTTACAGTCGAGGTTTCCTCAAAGTTGAGTTTTGTTGCCATGAATTTGAGATGAAACTTGTAGCGTTTATGGAATGTGACCTATCAGAACAGGTCATTTTACTCCTAGAAAAAATAGCATAGTCACAGGAACGCGTTGAAGTGAAGCAACTTTTAAAAGTTTGAGTGACGTATGTAGAAAAAAACAGCCCTTGATAAACTATGCGGGATCATTGTAATAGCGTAAAGGTACCCTTATATCGTTAGTTATGACCGATACTATCCATTTAGGAACAAGCCTTCACTCCGTAGTACATCATCTTAAAATCGAACTAGGAGAGATTTATCGCGTTACGTTGCTGAACTTCTGCACTATTGGTGTGCTACAAACCAGTCTCAAGTCTGCAAATATCGACGTCGCTCAAACCCAATTCTCTTAAGGTGATAAAACTATGCGCAATGATGACAGCCGCAGCACCTGTGTACACTGGCTCAAGATAACTCGCGTCATCTTATGGAAATTTAATTCTAGATGTCGAGTTCCTCAAACACATCATTTGCATGTGCAATTGATCTGCACCCACGCCGTGGGGAATTCCCAGCTCGAGCCCAGAATGAGCTCGAGTTCATAGTTTTCTTTAGTTGGGACCACTAGTGGGAGTTGGCTCGCTCCGGAATTGTTTTTTTTAGTTGGGACCACTAATGGGAGTTGGCTCGATCCGGAATTGTTTTCTTTAGTGGGGACCACTAGTGGGAGTTGGCTCGCTCCGGAATTGTTTTCTTTAGTTGGGACCACTAGCGGGAGTTGGCTCTCTCCGTAATTGTTTTCTTTATTTGGGACCACTAGTGGGAGTTGGCTCTCTCCGTAATTTTCTTTATTTGGGACCACTGGTGGGAGTTGGCTCGCTCCGGAATTGTTTTCTTTAGTTGAGACCACTAGTGGGAGTTGGCTCTCTCCGTAATTGTTTTCTTTATTTGGGACCACTGGTGGGAGTTGGCTCGCTCTGGAATTGTTTTCTTTAGTTAGGACCACTAGTGGGAATTGGCTCGCTGTGGAATTGTTTTCTTTAGTTGGGACCAGTAATGGGAGTTGGCTCGCTCTGGAATTGTTTTCTTTAGTTAGGACCACTAGTGGGAGTTGGCTCGCTCTGGAAATTTTCTTTAGTTAGGACCACTAGTGGGAGTTGGGTCGCTCCAGAATTGCTGAAGCCTCTTCGACCTCGTAAATTTTGCTGGGACCCTTTTAACGACCGAATTATTTTAACGCTAAGGCTGCACTTTGCATTGTGCGAAAAGCTAGCTGCAGATTTACGCGTGTACGTGCAGTTATGCTGTATTTAGCTTTGCGAGAAAAGCTAGACAAATCATAATTTGGATACGTCAGGTGTAACCTAAATTAAATGGAAAAACTGAATTATTGCTTGCGCAGATCGTTGTGGGAAAACTAGAGGTGACCGCGCCTCGCGGACCCGTTTAGTTTTCGATGCTTTTTTTTCTGTTCGCCTTTCTAGGATTGTTTTATTTCCATGTCGTGTTGGTAGCTGAATAACTGGGAATATTAGTTAACGCACTCGCTAGCCGGCACTATGAAAGTATCCGTGTTCCCTGCTGTCATTATTTTATTAATTAGGGCTTAAATTGAAATTTCTCATCGCTGTGCTTCTTTTAAGTGGAAGCACTTGGGGACCATACATAATGAAGAAGTACATGTTTTCTAATGGTTGCAACTGAGCATAGCTGGACAGCAGTTGAGCTGAAAGTAGCGAATTACCACACGTGGCACATGTGCTTGTGGCAGCGATCGAGCAAGTGTTTACATACGGCTTTCGTGTAAACGTAGTTTCTACTCTCAATATATAATGTTGTTGAAATTCGTAATCCACTTAAAGGTCTGTGAACGCTTTGTACTTCTGCGCGATCGGGGCATCGTAGGCTCGCTCGCTGACATCAAAGCTCTGTTTGTCCGAGTTTCAATTTGGACAATTGTGCAACGATGTCAAGTCAAGCTGCAGCAATATTTTTGAGGTCATTGTAGCGCAGTACTTACAATACGTCTCGACTCGAGGTTTATAATTTTTCTCTTTTTTCAAAGACAGCACAACGAAGCTCTTGCTTTACCCTGCAAAACGTTTCGGCTCTCATTTTGACTGGTCTATATTTCGTGCATTGTATCTTAATTATTTCTCTTTAGTGGTGATTACGATCATTTTTCGCGACCACCTGTAGTTGTCACTAATGGTCAATTTCCGTTGCGCTTAAAATCGTGAAAATAGTTGTCGAAATATTATGAATTTAGCCATTATCTGTCGATAAAAACTTCAGGTATCAATGGGCTATAAATTCCAGATAATTTTTGCGTAGCCGTAGTTTCGACCAACGTTTCAGGAATAGAATACATCGTTTCCGCCTACTTTGGGCTTTGTCGTGGCTCTGTAGCATGCAAACTCGTGCGCTTTTCTTCCCTCGAAGCGCAAAAGGAAAGAGAACGAAGATTTCCTTTGTGGCTTTTCCGACGCCCGCGTGAGGTGAACGTAAGCCTCAGCGACATGGTGAAATGCTCGGTGCGACTAGAGCTGCCGTGCCTGCAGGAGAGAGACAGCGACGACACACGTCTTCTTCTGCCCGTTGGTGTGGGTGTGCTGTGAGCCCTTACTGAGTTAAACCTTATGAATGAGGACTATTGTCAAGAATTGTGCGCATTGATACGTTTCAATCTTGAATTCGATGTCTCGTTCAAAAGTAGGGTGAATGTGCACTCTAGTGCATGAAATGCGAACGGCTGCTTTCTTTGCATTATTTCGACGACGTGAAAAGCAAGCTCGTCGTTCTTGATTGGAATTGAATGAAGGTAGCTGGAGCCTAAGGTGCACGCGGGGACCTGCCCCTCCCTCTCTCTTCCCTAGTCTGTTTTGCTCGTTCTGTTGGGGATATTTTTGTCTCTGTGAGCTATTTCAAGCGTCACTTTGAAGAGGCCATCGATGTAAAACGTGCGGCTCCGAGTTTGCCAGAGCTTCATTGATCTGACTTTCTGTTATCTCCGGGAAAAGTTCATTCTTATAAAAGGTGAAATTTTTGCTCGATTTTCCAAAGTTGGAAAAGTTGTTCTGTGAAGTATTTGGCTCGTGTCACTGGCTCAATCTTACTAGCTTTCTTCAAGTCTGAGACGAACTGTATGTGAGAGTTTCGTTTGTTTCAACCTTTTAAAAGCTGATTTTCAAAAACATCTATACCCTCTTTATGTCACGCTTCTTGCCGCATCCAAAAAGGAAGATATTTTGCCGGTTTCAATTAATTTACTAGTACAGGCGTGAGACCAAAAATGGCGGGACAAGTGATGTCAATTCCTTAAGACGCCCTCTTACTTACGGTAAATCTTTCATAAAGTCACCTTATTTTCGAACTACTGTCTCTGTTGCACCTCCGCTGATGTAGAATACGAACCCGAGAATCTGGCCCAGGTAATTCTCTCCCGTCGAATTCCTTGAGAACGCGCGGGAGCGAGACGTGTTAAAGGCAAACCAAGGGTATTGGTTGTGATAGAAAGGGATGGTATTATAGATGCCGAAATACAATTTTCAAGCACTCGATAGTTATAAATGTTTTATTCTTGATTGCTCGTTTGAGACGACAATGAAATGGTATAATAGATACGAAAATGATTTCAGGGACTGATCTTATTTTCGGGACGCTGAATTTCACTAAGAAAAATAAGACCAATGATCAGATAAAAAAATTCTTTGTGAGCTTACGATTTTTCCAAAATTATTTCCAGAAGAAAGTAGAGAAATGAAACCGGTGTGCGGCTTGCAAGAAAGTAGAGAAATGAGACCGGTGTGTGGCTTATGAGAAAGTAGAGAAATGAGACCGGTGTGCGGCTGATGAGAAAGTAGAGAAATGAGACCGGTGTGTGGCTTATCAAAAAGTACAAGCATCTGAGATCAACTGAGCCGTTTCCCGCGTATTTTTGTCTGCTAAATTCGAACATCCAAATCCATCATTACCTATGGATTTAAAGATCTCGCTTTTTTATCACACGTTTTTTTGTCCCACGAGGTAATGTTTTCATCCTCGCATCCTTGTATTGTGATGGCAAGCTTGCGTCGCTCTCTATCATTTCTAATGTTTTAGTATCGACTCGTGCTCGATTTTATTTGATCTGTGACGTGTGCAGGAGAAGATAAATGTTGCGGACTCAGATGTGTCGATCCAGTTTTCACATTTCAATCATCTTTTGTGCCTGGTATTGATATCCTGTTTCCTGTACGTGAAACTACGTATTGCTTATTTTTTCAAGCATGGGCATAATTTGAGTGACCGTAAAATTAATTAGATATCCGCAATGATTTTAAATTTGTTTATGCTACATTATTTGTTTAGTTTCATCGCATGTCAATTTAGTAAAATTTCTAACTGAAATTCTTCGATTGCATTTCATAGGTATAATTTTTCCGGTAGAATTCCTGGATTCCGGAGAGATTTCAGGCACGCCCTGCCTAATGTCCAGTAATCTTGCGCGGATTACCCGTAATTTGTAATCTCTCCGTCGACCATTTGCGACAGCAACAATTCTGTATCTCAAAAATGATCTTTCTTTTCCTCAGGTTCTGGCACCATGCAAGCAAACGCTTCGGATTAACGATTCGCTTCGGTTTTATCCGCTCCTAATTCTTGGATTTAATGAACTCAAGTCCTCTGTCATGGGAGATTTTATGTTTGTTAAACTTCTCTTACGAGCACCATTTATTCTACAAACGTCGACATCTCATTTAGCTCGTCAGAAGTCATTTCCTTGCGGAGGACGTTCTTTTTAAACAAAGGAGACGTAAGTTGACGCAGCGGTCGAGCTCGAAGTCGTCAGATATTGGACTGGTCGTAGCAAGGCCTTGTGATGCTCTCAAATGAGGAATTAGGGCATCATGATGCTCTCAAATGAGGAATTAGGGCACCATGGTGCTCTCCAATGGGGAATTAGGGCACCATGGTGCTTTCAAATGTGGACTTAGGGCACCATGGTGCTCTCAAATGAGGACTTATGGCACCATGATGCTCTCAAATGAGGACTTAGGGTACCATGATGCTCTCAAATGAGGACTTAGGGCACCATGGTACTCTCAAATGAGGACTTAGGGCACAATAACCTTCTCAAATTATGAATCAAAGCCTAGTGTCGCTTCAAAGAACAAAGAATTCAAGTAATGCTCCTGAAAAGTAATTTCAAGTATGGCGATGTTCTTCAATGATGCTTAAAAGCCTCGTGACGCTCTCGAATAGCAGAATAACCCTCGGGACGCTCTCAAATGTCGAAGAAAAATAAAAAGTCGAACTCCAGAAACTAATGTATTCCTCGATTCTCGCAGGACAAAAATTTTTCCATCAGCAGTTCCCATTACGCTCGTGGACTCGAAAATGACTTCGATTAAGAACGCAAACTTTCCCTTCAATTTTTCTCTCTGGAGTTCAGAGGGCGTCAGGCAAATTGAGAATCAGTCGAAAATAACGAACAAGTTCGAGCCTTTGTGCGCACTCGTCAACAACGACCCTTGCGAAAATGCAACGCTCTTGCCTACTAGACAATATGTGGCGTTTTGAGGGGTGTCAGAACGCGGTGAAACTTCGTTGGAACATATGTTCTGGACCGCGTTTGTGACGCGATTTGTGGTATCGAAATAGTGCGTGACGTAGTGTTATTTCATACCTAATTCGTTCATTGAAGGGCATATTCGTTTTTTTTGAGGTGGTGCGGGATGGCGCAAAAGTCACTCAAATATTTAAAACATTTATTGTACGACAACTAATACAGCTATAAAAATGTATAACAGTGGAAATTAAAGAGAAAACTTTGAAGCTTCATTCTGTAGGGATAATACGGATTTGAATCATATTTTGTGATCGAATTTTTCACAATTATCATTCGCCAAGAATGCCCAAATGCAGTGAAAAGCCAGGAGCAAAGATAGTGGAAAGTTATTTCTCTCGCAATGGATTGCTAGTTGTAGTACAGGGAGACTTCGAAAGAACATTTAATCAACAAAGGCCTTCCAAGCATTGCATTATTGCAATGATTTCAGCATTCAGAGATTTTAGCTAAACAGCAGATATACAACGCCCTAACAGAGAGAAAAGGGTACGAAATATGTCAATTCAATGTGTTCAATTGGGTGTTGCAGCAGATTTGAAAATGTCGACTAGGCAACCTTCCAGTCAACTCGGAATTTTACGAAAGTCATTGCAACGCATCCTAACAAAAGTTTTGAAACTCTTTCCGTATAAAATACAAGTAGCACAATTGTTAAAGTTTGCAGACCAGCAGCAAAGAAAGGACTTCGAACGTGCATTTCTATGGCGGACGAATAATAAGGCTTCTATTTTAAACCATATCATGTCTAATGAAGTCCATTTCCACATCAATGGGCATGTTTATATACAAAACCACCGATTCTGGTGTGATGAAAACCATAGGATAATCCATGAGCAACCACTTCATGCACAGGTTACAGTCTGGTGTAGCATAACGAGTGCAAAAATCATTGGTTCATACTTTTCGAGGATGTTGATGGGGCAACCGTGACAGTGAAACGAGACAATTACAGACAAATGATACAGGAATATCTTTCAACAACTGGACGATTTGGACATGCAGAATTTGTGGTTCCAATAAGATGGGGCGACACCACATACAGCAAGAGAGACCATGGCAATGCTACGAGCTGCCTTTCTTGGTCGTTTAATTTCACGTTTTGGTGACGTTCCATGGCCACCATGGGTCCTGATTTAACTCTGGCAGTATTTTTCTATGGGAATACCTTGGAGGAAAGGTTTACATTAATAAACCTAATTCTCTTCATGAGTTGGAAAACATCATCGAAGAAATCATCGGAATAACTCCAGATATTTTGGAAAAAATCATGAAAATACTGCGCGTAGAATACTTTTATGTTTGAATAATATTGAAGAATATGTAAAGGATATCAATTATAAATTACAAAACTTCAAGGTTTTTTCTTTCATTCCGTATGTAACCTTTTTTATAGCTATATTAGTTGTGAATATGATATTCAAAACGAAAACGTGACTTTTGCATCGCCCTACATGACTGGAACTACTGCCCGTTTCGCACAGGACTGATGACGTATTATTTATGGAGAACTTGAAGATGAATTCTAGTTTATCTTGTGCTTTGGTTCTTATAGAGTTTTACTAGAACGTTTCAAACGCACGTTGCTTTGCTGGAAGAATTCTGGTTATGAAAATACGTAGCAAAGTTTCCTTAAAGCAGGATATAATAAATCTTTAATGGCTCGTTAGTTCTTCGTTTCAGGAAATGTTTCGCAAATCTTGACGTACTAAGACAGGATTTGTTCATAGAAAGTAGTAAAAACTGCAATAGTTAAGCTCTCCCTTGATACAGAGGGAAATGGCGTTAGTCCAAGCTCGAGTCGGCAGAGCGGACTTGAGTATTCATGCTTGCGAACAGCGTCTTGATAATGCTGTCGAACATGGTTTTAATCCTGGCGATTAAATGGGTTTTTCCTAACTCCACTTGTTGCAAAACGATCGGAAATGACCATTATTCCTATGAAAGTGTGCCTTCGTATCTTATTTGTATTGTTGTCGAGTACTGGTATTTTACTTCACTACAGAATGGTAGCCTCCGGCTTCTCTTACCCCTAGCTTGCCTTCTATTTTTTCGATAGGATGCAAGACTGAGTTTCCCCCTCAGGTAACCTTAGATTTAGGGTTACCATTTCAGGGTTAAGGATGGCAAATTTGAAAATTCCTTGTCCCGGCCATAGAAGTAAAGTTCCACCATTAAAATTATTTTCTCCTATCGCTTAGACCTGCAGAAAGGAGAAAACACAGTTTTAACTCAGAAACACAACAATAGTAAATTTTTTTACATTGTTATCAAAATGCTGCTGATTTCGTAATGAAGCTGATCGGTCTTACGTGTATAACTGATGATGGCCCGTCTTTTTCCAATAAATTTTGTATTAACTGGTTAAAAGGAAAGTCATTTTTAGATACCTTCGTTCGAAAAAAGAACTTCTTATCCTTGCGGGTGATACAAAAGTTTTGAAGTCTGGTCTTCAGTTGCTAGGTACCGGCAAGCAAAAAAAGAAAGACCAATGTTGCAAGAGAACTGAGAATCCTCTACTACGATAAGCAGCAAACAATACTCGTCTTTCGAAACGTCAACACTCCTGCATTGAGTGGAAATATCCATGTGAATTACCATCACCAGTACAATTACCTTCAGTGGCGCAATTCCGGACAGCTTTGATGGAGACATTCGTGCTCTGATGAATTGGATTCCTGCCTTCCCTCCGTCTTAACCTCGAGTCGACCGGCAGTGTTCGCACGTGCATTTGAACGCTAATGCATCTCATTTGCCTGGCCAAATAGTCATCAGCTGCAAGCGTCCAAATTTGGTTCACGCAGGTACCCCTTAATTGGCCGCCTTTCATGCGCTCGGATTTCGAGCTCAAAGGCATCATTTTGGACATTTTTGGCCGCAGCGGAAGTTACATTCATCATGAAACGCTCGTATCGCAAATTCTTTAATTGCACTCAACAACAAAGCGGCTTGGGTGTATTTTGGCTTTATTGTAAGAAGAAGTCAATAACACTGTGGAGAGTCTTCCTCTTTCTTCAAAGAAATAACCATTGCAGCAACACGTGTTTTGCTGCACGTTTGGCCGTGAATCATCTTCTGAAAGCGTCGCGTTGTTCTGGTGCGTCCGTTGCAGAAGGCTATTTTAGTTGCCGAGATTTTCTTGAGAAGAGCTGCGTTCACATTGGATTATAGATTACTTATTCTTATCAAACGTTGTTTGTTGTACGCGCATGTAAGCCAATGAAACAGTCGTCGAGGAAAGTAGCTTATAGAATATTTGTAATGCTATAATGAATTTTCCTCTTGTGGATGATACAACTTTACAAAAGAATGACTAATAATCTGTGAGCGTGCATTTCCTGAGGGCTCTTCGTTAAGAGCCTAGCAAATGGATGATGCTTTATAACTATAGAGAAGTCTCGAGGGCGAAACCAACGCGCGCCTTTTTTCCAGTACCTTCTTTCCGGCACCTTCTTTCCGGTGCCTTCTTTCCGGCGCCTTCTTTCCGGCGCCTTCTTTCCGGCGCCTTCTTTCCGGCGCCATCTTTCCAGCGCCTTCTTTCCAGCGTCTTTTTCCTGGTGCCTTTTTCTGTCTCGTCGACCTGAGAGCAAATCGTGCTCCACGATGCCCTGTGTGGTGCACATCCGGGACCATGGAATGGTCTCCAGATATTCTGAGGTATCGAGATCTTGAGAGTGCCAAATCATGAAAGTCTTTCAGCGTTTTTATGATTTTGAAAAGCATTTTCTCTCGAATCGGATTTTCTTTTTCCTTTTTGGGACCCTATTTTTCAGGGTCAGTGATTAACATAGGTTTCCTTAGATTATGAAGGCGTATGCAGCGATGTTACAATGCTTCAAATAAGTATTCCTAACGTACCAAATAATTTAAATTTTTCACAATTTAATATATTTTGGAAAACCTTTGAGAATTTTGAGTCCTAGATAGGAAAGGGCGAGATGAAACACATCAGGCCTATGTTTAGTGAGCAATAATTAATTGAAAAATATTCAAACAACAACGAAAATGAGAAAACATGGCATCAAATAAGTATATTGCTAGCAAATACCTGATGTGCTTTGATCTTGCCATTTCTTATGTAAGACTCGAAATTCTCCACGGTTTTCCGAAATATATTCATTTGCGAAAAGTGTAAATTATGTGATACGTTACGAATACTTATTTGACTCATTGTATGTATCTACTTGTTTCGAGTTGCAGGATTACCATCGCGAATATCTAATCAATATTAACGTAGCGTATACCACAGAAATACTCGTTCTGCGAGAGTTCGTCTGTCGTGCATTAGCTCAAGATCGCGGCCATAGAGTCGCGAATGCGGGCTTGCAATTGCGTCGGTGATCAATACCTGGTTAGGTACATACGGGTGTTGCACTGCACGTACGTATCTATGATTGATTGTGCTCTGCTCAGTGAGAGTTGTACGTATCTATGATTGATTGTGCTGTGCTCCGTGAGAGTTGTACGTATCTATGATTGACTGTGCAGTACTCAGTGGAAGTTATACGTATCTATGATTGATTGTGCAGTACTCAGTGAGAGTTTTACGTATCTATGATTGATTGTGCAGTACTCAGTGAGAGTTTTACGTATCTATGATTGACTGTGCAGTACTCAGTGAGAGTTGTACGTATCTATGATTGATTGTGCAGTACTCAATGAGGAAGAGTTGAACATATCTGTGATTGACTGTGCAGTACGATCAGTAGAAGTTATACGCATCAGCATTCATGAAATTTCGATTGTGCGTGCCTGCTCAATAAGTCGTTTCTTTATTGATGCGTTTGATATGAAAATATTCCTGCTTCCACAGTATTCCTTGTAGGCATTTTATTGCATTTATTCTACCCTTTCCAACATGATTGCTCACGAAGACAAAGCTGAATTTTAAGTCTAGCTACGGTGTCCAAATGAACTCCCATACCGACTAGTTAACTTGTGTGCAAATTCCTAGAAATTTATTCGGTCCTGAAACTATTACTGATTCCTTTAGACCCTTCTTATTTACCTCGCTTGTACTTATTGACATAAATGCACATTAAAATATATTACCAAAAATTTGATTGTATTAGTATAATACAAGCTCCACAAAAAGCACCGAAATTAAGATGGAAGAACGATGAGAACGCGCCCCTTTGTTATGAAATGCTTTTTGACGCACGCCACAGAAGTGTTCGAAAAAAATAAAACCAATATATAATCGGAGTAGAAAGAAAGAGCAAGCATGCAAAAATCATGCATTCAAACTCAAAAATTCCAAAATATCGCCCAATTTGAATTCGGCGGTTTTTTATGGAACATCCCTTGCACACCATGTTGCAGTTGGTCACGTATAATGACTCACTCAGTATAATCGCATGCAACGTCTGCCACTGGTGGTGCGGTATGGGCTACAGGTGTTCCAGGTGGTGTGGAGTGGCGTGACAGCGGCGCACTAACTGCATCTTTATACACCTGATCGTTTCACCATATTCCGACTGATGAGTCATATTCTCTAACTTGAACCCTCGGCTTGAACGCCAAATGAGGAGTTATTCAGTGAATGTCTCTCGAACGCTCGGTAATTGATGAAAGGTGTTGGAAACTGGACGATAGATTTTACCGAATCATTTATTTATTTATTTATTTGTTCATTCATTTATTTCTGTTTAGGTACGACTAAGCTCCTTGGTATGAATGAATTTGTTTTTTATTTCACGGGCGTTTATGAGTTAGTTAAATTATTGTAGATGCAGGGAGTATTCGATCTACACATTAGCAGGACCACGTTACACTTGCCACTCTACATGCATGTGTGTTGAACACGAGAGGCTGCGACGTGATGCTCTTCAAATACTCAATAATAATTTTAGTGCGTAAACTTGTCAGTCCTGCTTGTAATTTCTTTAATGAAACATTACGCGGTATGAAAGTAATTGATGGAAGTAGTGAATAATCGGCGATGTATTTGAAACGAAAGGGCGGCACTACACTTTCAATCTCATAAACACGATCGGATGTGTTCCTCCTCTTACGTGCGACGGTTTCAAGTGATGAATAAGCTTGAAGGATTTCCTTTTACTATAGCAAAAGTGAAACTGAACTTCACTTTGGCACGCTTTTATCTTGACTCACCACAGTTTTTGGTACACGAAACGGTAACCTTGCGCAGGTGCCGTTGCTCACCCACACACCTGTTGCCGGGCCTTCCTGGTTCCCTAACTCAGTTGCACACCACGGTGTCTTCCCGTGCAGTCTTTCCATTCTTTTTGCTTGTATGCCTGGGGTATCTTAGTTTTGCTACATTGGAGTCTTTCCGTGCAATCTTTCTATTCTTTTTGCTCAGTCTGCCTGGAGTCCCTTAGTTCTGCTACATTGGTGTCTTCCCGTTCGATCTTTCCATTCTTTTTGCTCAGTCTGCCTGGGGTCTCTTAGTTCTTCTACATTGGTGTCTTCCCGTTCGATCTTTCCATTCTTTTTGCTCTGTCTGCCTGGGGTCTCTTAGTTCTTCTACATTGGTGTCTTCCCGTGCAGTCTTTCTATTCTTTTCGCTGAGTCTGCCGAGAGTCCCTTAGTTCTGCTACATTGGGGTCTTCCCGTGCAATCTTCGTATTTCTTCGTACTCGTTTAATTTCTTCAATGAAATATTACTGGGTATGAAAGTAATTGATAATATTAGTGAATAGTCAGTGACAGATTTGAAGCAAATGGCGGCACTACACTTTTAATCTTTATTAATTTACTACGCTTTCTGACTGGCCTTTGTTTTTTCGAATTTTTATCCTTTGCTTTCCTCTTTTCGTTTTTTTAATAAGGGTGTTAATCCAGTTAACTCTGTTCCTCTTTCCCTTTACTATTTTTCATCATTTTTATCCCTCTTTCTCTTCTTTTTTTTCGTTCTCTCTTAAAGGCGTCTTTTAGAACTGAAATTTAGGTGTACCCTTCATCGTGCCCGTGTTTCATTGGCGTGAGTTGCTGTTTGCAGTTAGTCACAGCCTTCGTTCCTCCCTTGCACCTTTCCTTTACCATCGCTGCTCTGCTGACCTCCTTGCTAAGTTCTTCGAGTGAAACAAAAGGAGCACGCCTTCACCATGCTAAACCTGCAGTGTACAATGACGCCTAATTTCAAAGTTTTCTATGAGTCACAACTACAGGACACTGCGTAATTTTTCAAACAGTATTTCCATTTAGTTGAACTCGTTACCATCATTGCTCTGCTGACCTCCTTGCCAAGTTCTTCGTGTGAAACATAAGAAGCACGCCTTCACCATGCTAATTCTGCAGTGTGAAATGACGCCTAATTTTAGAGTTTTCTATGAGTCACAACTAGAGGACACTGCGTAATTTTTCAAACAGTAATTCCAATGCGTTGAACTCGTGCACTCTACGGCCCAGGCTTCCGCCCAGCCTGACCCACTTCATAACTTCCGTGTGTCATCACGTTAGGGACGTTAAAAAGCACGCAATTTTATCTGCATTCGTATTCAGTGTGAACGAGGCAGATTACTTGCCTAAAAGCTCACATACAGTTGTGAAGTAATGTCTGTTGTATCTATTTGAGCTTGTTAAACACGAGTGCTCATCGTATAACACAAGATAATTTTAACGAAGTGACCCTTTTCAATGCCGGCAGCTTCACCGTTATGTAAATGAATCATAAGTCATGACACAATTCATTTGTGTTGAACATCTGTTACTTGGTTCTATTTGTACTGTAATTTTTAATCGTTTATTTAGCACAAGTGTTATAGACAAGGGCATGCTGCTTGGATGCAACAAACTAACGGTAAACTGAAGGGCGTCCGACGACCTTGTCCAGCCGTGACACCTGGCGCCATGGCACACATGTGACTGTCGTGTATCTGTAGAGGCTGTGTCACGTACGGTGACAGTGGTGTTACTGGTCTGTACCTTGTGTCCTGTATGTGGAGGCTGTGTCGCGTGCACTATAGCGAAGTCCGCGTCATCATCGAACGCTGGCGTTCTCTACTAATTTGATCTCACACCGCAGTGATCACTCACTCCAGGGATTATTATATCCACGGAATTGCCGTGCGAAAAAGACTGGGGTTATGTTCGTGTGAAGCGAGGAGCTGTAAAGAGAGATGCGATGGAAATCCTTTGATTTGGTCGTTTCGGAACTATGAAGGTTCAATCTCATCGAAAAATCTTTAAAGAAACGAAAATTAATTTCTGCATTTAAAGCCATTACCAAGAAATTGAAAGTTACTGAAAATGCCGATGAAAAGTTAGACAAAGATAGACCTAACGGTCTTCTATTCAAACAAGGCCGGCGTTCTGCGTATCTTTAAGAGGGGGGGAGCTTCAAGTGCACATCCGTGGAGGTCGCAAAGTGCAAAGGTGAAGAACCGCAGGGCAGATTCTCCCTTCTTGGATTTATCAATTCTAGTTAATTGATCTCGTGAATTATTTTTGCTTGGTTTTTTGCCTACTTTTTCAGGATTCTTGATAAAAAAATAAGACTGAAATCAAGTCGTTCAAATTCAGTGTTATTAGGGCTTCTATTCTCTGCCACCTCATCAACAGTTGCAGTCTGCCTCGGCAGTTCGTGTCTGTTGTTGAAGAATTCGAAATAATTCCACAAAGAGTCTCATTCCGTCTGCGAGGGTGCGGTGAAGAGGACTGTGCAGAGGCGTATCTTCGAGGGGTAGCGCTGCTGGGTGGCGTGTGGGAACCGTGACGTCACCAGAAGTTATGTTGGCCATGCAAATTCTCTTCATTCTCCTCTGAGGAATTTGTGCTCTATGTATAGTGGCCCTTCGAGGCGCTCATCTCGGCACCAGGAGCGCGTGGTGCCAATATCTGCTCCTGTTCAGTCCGGTGGTCAGGTGGGCCTTCCATTCCTGTCGTCACAGATTGTTTCCATTAATTCCGAACGAGGATTGCAATTCACATTCCTCGCTGCACTTGAATTTCTTTCATTTCTTGAATTTCAGAGTAATTAATGGTAATTAATTTTATATGTCGATTCATCTCCTCTTTACGACGTGACGATGGTTCGATGGGTGGTGTAGAGGAAACTAGTGTGCGGGGCGAAGGATGAGCTTGTTTTCAGCTTATTGAAATATTTTCATCACTCGTACGTCACTCGTACGTCATTCGTAAATCATGCATGTAGGCGCGTAGAATCGCTCATGCGTGGAGAATGAGGGCTTTTTTGTAATCTTCATTACGCATGAAGATTACTTAGCTAAGAAAGATTACAAACATCAATAATATAGATAATAACAAAATTTTAAAGAAAGTTGTGTGACAGTTTTATTTCTTATTTGAATTATCACTTCTACTTGAGCTTTATGGTATTTTTTCCATTTGGGCAATTGAACACTTGAACATCTTCATTACGTTACTCCGAATTAGAGTAATAAAATAACTCGGTGACGTCTCCTCTGTTATCTCTGAGAGATGTGTCGAATTTTCGGTGATTTGACAGCTTCGTGAAAAATTTGACAGCGTGGATTGATGTTTGTTCTTCGCTGGGGTCATACGCTAGGCTTTAGGGTTAGGTTTGTCTATCGAATGGAACTTGCATCCCTAGAGGGACACTGTTAGGTTACTTGCACTGTTGATTGGCATTCACGATTTTTACCTTTTTTTCGTACCCATTTTGCTTCTTCCCATTTTCATACCTTCTTCTATTATTCTCAGTTGTTTTCGTAACTTGCTGTTTCTGTAAGCGGGGGATCCTGTGTAGGAGCACAACTTGTGCATAAATTCCCCGTCCTCTCCTGTCCATTCTAAATGGCCCCTTCTCTTCGCTCTCTTTGGCTCAAATTTCATGTGGATTTGGGAGTCTAAAACCATAACTATAATAATAATTGTTTATTATGGAGCTCAGTATTTTCAAATGCTAAGGTAAATCTACTTCTCGAGTTCACCGGCTTCCGTTATCCAACAAAGTACCGGGGATTGTAGTATAAAAAATCCATTTTTTATTTTAAAACTTGCAAAGTATTCAAGAGTTCATCGGCGCAGAGTGACACGCGGTTAAATATTCCTTAATGAAATACGTGATGCACGCCACCACGGTTAGGGGAGACGAGCGGCCCGGCTGCCACACTTCTTGGCGAAGCTCTTGAGGATTTTGGAGCATGGAGCCTTTGGAGCGTGGAGCCTTTGGAGCGTGGAGCCTTTGGAGCGTGGAGCCTTTGGAGCGTGGAGCCTGTAGAGCTTAGCGGCGTTATGCGAGTAATCTCGTGGAAAAGGGGGAAACTTATTCTTCTTATTAAGAAAGTTTTGTAGTTCTGAGAATAAGAGTCTTGGAGAGTGGCCTCTATATTGCTGGAGTGTCCTATCTTTTGAATTTCGCTGTCTTGGTTGTTGGCCTGATGAAAGTAGTTCTCTTCTTGTTGCTGAGGCGAACAGGGGAGGTTTCAGCTGAACCTTTCACACGAGGCTCAAGCGTTGGTGAATATTTATTACGTAGCGTGTTGAAAGGTCAGAATTGCAGTTTTTACTCGAGAACACCGCTGGCGAGGCGATTTAGCACGGTTGTCCCTCCTGTGACGGCTTTAAAAATAATCTAAGGATTATGCACTCAACATTTCAGTAACTGCTCCGAGTAAAGGTTGTATGTATTATGTTTGAATGTGCGTGCAGTGTTTGCACGTAGGTATGTACTTGTGCATTAAAAAATGAACAACTGCAATTTGGGAACTATCGTTGAGGAATTTTTATCCAAACGACAACTCTTGTCAAATAAGATGTACTGTTTCAACTAAATTTTAGGACCAAGATTGTTTTGACTTCTTTCTTCCTTTGTTTTAATTTTTTTTAACTTTTACTTAAACTCTTCCAGACGGGCATAATAAACATATTATATAATAATGAACAGTTTGTTGGTTGTTTGATTGCTTCGTTAGTTGGGCGTAGGAGAGCATTTCGTAGAAGAGTTTTAGTCTGTGTGCAATTTCATGCTATGTTTACATTAAAGTGTGCCTCAACGTTCATCTCGTTCAGCCGAGCTCATATGCGGCAGTATCCTGGTTAGGACACCGAGTCTAGCATCGTAAATGAATGTAATTATAAGTGAATGAAATGATTGATTTGATAGGATACGATTAGATAGTACTTTGGGTGGCTTACTTTGGTTATGAGCAGTTCATATGAAAGGGAATAATGAGGAAGAACTGTGACTCATAACATGCTTAACTGGGAAAATACCGTTCGTTTTAAGAACAAATTTTGTTTAGTAGATCCCGTCATTTTTGACGGGTTGTGTATACCAGTAGCTTATGTTCTATTCTGCTTATGTGCCTCCTTTTTCATATTGCACTCGCTCCTCTGTCAAGCCACTTTTCCTACGTCCAGTCGTGTGCCCATTTGGACAGTGAGATGGTCAGATGAATAACTTTTCAGCTATGTTTTTGCTAATTTATTTCTAACTTTTACCTAATTTTTGTATTTCGAGTTATCTTTGATTTCTGAGTTTCCTACTCGAGGTAAAATTCATTCCCGTTAACATTACGCTTTTGTAATTTTTCCCATTTTCTTCAGAGTGGTTACAACACGGCTAGTACTTGGCAGCGAGAGAATTTTAAATTCTGTTATTTTTGGTAGCGCCAAACCTATCCATTTTTTTCAGTGCTTAAAGTTTAAACGTTTTCTCGAAATATCTTGACCGATAAGTGCATAAATTCCCTGTGATTGCCACTCTACTTCTCAATTCAATGTACACGCCGATGTCAGTACTGTGAAAAAACTAAAAGAGTCGAAATACGTAAAGTTATAGATTCAAATGCCATGTTCTTCAATGCTCGTCTGAAAATCTCTTTTTCTGGTTTCTGATTTTGGCCATTTTGTCTAGCGCTGCCCAAAGAACATGGCGCATTCCGTTATATGCGTTGACAGAAAAAGAAATGAAACATTTTTTGGTTCGTCCTGGGAGGGAAATGGGATTTTTATTGCGTCAGAGTTTCGGGAAATATAATTTAGAGATTCGTTTCACGCATGGATTCAGGAATGCGAAGACGCGCTTCGTGAGCCCCGTCGTTCTGCTGATAGCAAAAAGGCAATTTGCTATTTTTGACTGGAACGCGTTTTGCGAGTGTTGATGGCACCGGCCGCCTCCATTAATATTTATTGTTTCAGTTATTGCGTGGTCGCCTGTAACAAGCGCTTCTACCTCCGCTTAATGTGAGACAAAATTGTCTCATCTCAGTGCTGCTCGATTTGCGCAGTGGTCGGGCAAGGGAAGCGACTCGCACTGCGTCAATGGTGAATTAAAACGAATTAAAACCATTGAATTAGGAAATCTTGCGCTGTTCGGGTGAAGTCTCGACGTTACAACGTTGGTGCTTATTTATCCCAGCAAACGTTTGCGATTGACCAGTTTGATACAACTTGTGAAACTTGAAATTGAACGCAAAGTGACGAGCGTCAAGTAAACAACTGAAAATAAACTTTTCAGTTGTTCTTTGGTCTCATCTCGGACGCCCGCAAGGTGCTGAGCTGTGCGAACTGAATTGATGCTGCAAAGTGCAAGCGGATCTCTGAAACGATGAAGCTCAATACTCTTGTGCTTAAATACTCGCATTGCGCTGAGAGACGACGTAATTTTCGAGCCTGGTGCTGCAGCACCGCACCAACACAAGAAGGGCAGATTCTGAAGGGTACCAATGCCCTTCAGAATTCTGAAGAGCTGAATTCTGAAGGGTGCCAGTGCCAAAGCGCGTGCTGGTCCCCGCTGCGTGACGTGTAGTGGAGCTACCATTGATGATATTCAACTGGTGCTAAAATTTCTATTGCAACACTGTAGAAGTTGGAAGCCAAATCCCGTAGAAAGAAGATGTAATGCGAGTTTAGTCATGATATTAGAGAAGTGACCTTTTGGAAAACACTTGATAGCATAAAAAAATTCTGACATATTAGGTCTCCAACTGAGTTTCCAAACTTTAGCCAAAAAAAGGCCAAATTTGGACAAGCATTGCACTGTTGGACTAGCGAGTGCAAACGATATATGGTACGCAAGAAAATTCTGCGCAAGATGGACCCGAAAATCAAGTTTCCCATGGGAAAATTTTCCTGTGCTTCTATCGATCAAGTTAGGAAACTTAGTCGGAGACCTATTATTCAAGAGTTCGATGTCAACTTTTTGAAAGACTTCTTTAATTGATTTAAATGCGTCCATGAAAATGAAGAGTTGAAATGTGCAATCTTACGAGGATTAGGACTCGCAACTTGAGCTTCCCATTATTTTCGTGAATATCGATGTTTTCATCAGCATATTTGATGGGACGAATTTTTTTTCTTGAATTTCTGAACAAATTGAACGTAGGGCAAGAGTGTTGATTTGAAGTCATCGGTGAGAATGTTGAAGCCTCATTGCGCATTATCATCAGCATACAACGAAATAAAAGACGTAAATAAAAGACGTAAATCAGTCAAATCCCGTTTACTAAAAATAAGCGATTTTTCTAGAGTAGCTAATAAATTTCATAAGATATTACGCGATTTCATTGACTCAACACCAAAGAAAAATGTCCCAAATACAATGACATCCATATACT
>VOMN01134733.1:0-15805 GCA_014899125.1 Orchestia grillus | reverse complement strand
ATCATTAGTCTTCTCCATGTTGATCCATATTAAAATACAAAATAAAAAAATGTTTACAGGAATACACCAATGAAAGAATAAAAAATTAGAAAATAAATATAGGCAAACATATATAATCTTCTAAAACTTGCATAAATGATACAGTAGCCCCTGGCACAAGGAAAAACGAGAGGATGGGATAAGGAGGTGGAAGATTATTGGGGTAAATGGAGAGAATTGCCAACTAAAGTAGATTCCTATTCAATTGCTGCTTATAAGTCTGTTGACTTAATAGTACTAAATCTTTTACATGCATGATACAACTGGCACTTTCTGAAGAAGAATCCATTTTTATGAGAAAGCTGTTTGATATCTTGGTTTTGTTTACACTTGGAAATCTGAAAATAAATCCCACACATTACCATTAAATAGATTCTGTGATGCAGATAGCCATTGCATGATTGAGATAACACTTAATATCTGGTGAAACATCTTCCCATACTCATTGCAAAGAAGATTTTTTGCCCTGCTATGGCTGGCATCTCTTCTCCCCCACTGTAAAAATGCACATGGTCAGCTTTCATCTTGCTTGTTATGTGGAATAGATATTGCCCATGAAGGGAAATCTATAATAAGTAAAAAGTTCTGCATGTCTTGAGAATAAATTGCTGTGCAAGGCACTGGTTAAGAAAGTCAGGCTTGTGCAGGATGCCCATGAAACTTTTCCCAGACTCTGGGAAAAGATGGTCTTTCCACTGAACCCAGACAATAATATATCTTGGGAGTTTTTTTTCTCACACTCATCATTAATGGCTATCAGGCTGAAATATGTTCATTGATAATGACCATTTAGAGAAAAACTTGAAGGCCATCCAGGATTCCAAAATTTCCAAAATGCATTGAGAAGTTCAACACCAATCTTACACATTTTATTCAAAAAAGACTGTCTCTTTATATGCTTCAGGCACCTACTGAACCTGTTGCACATGATGTTCAAACATTGTTGGGAAGGTCTAGCATCCCATCAAATCATCAAAACTATTCACAAGTTTGGCCTGAATGTTGCACATGGAATTATTATTTCTAGGTGGTAATAACCAACTGCACTCCACACATGATAATTCTGCAGGCTGCAATAGAAAGAGCCAGAAAGCTAGATATGCAGACTGGTGAAGTTGTACATATACTCTGACAAGCCCTCACAGAAAAGAACCTTATTGGGATATGATTACTTATCCTTAGCTGATCCATCTGCACATGAAACTACACCACCATAGTAACAAATACTTCAGCACATTTCATCAAATGTAAGTCTGGAGCACCTTTATTATGTACAATAACACAGGAATGTCTTTACTAAAAAATGCAAAAATCTCAAGGTCTGATAAGACTTATCTAAATGCTATAAAAAACTGATTAAGACTGAAAAGGCCCTCTATGCTTACATGCATTACATATTTAGTTGGTCTTGTCATGAGTTTTTTTTCACTTAAGAACTATATTTAGATACAGCTAGTGCATCTTCAATAGTTATCATATTGTAGTCTAGGTACTTCAACACTGAATAGGGTTTATTTTATTTAGATCAACTATCATGGTAGCCATTAAAATGAACATTTCTTTTTCTTGAGTTCAAATTGATCTCATGCAACTAGTAATTGAATTCTTGTTTGAAAGTCAAACCCTTGCTGGTAAAAATCTCAATGCTTACAAGCCTCTATATTCACCATGGTAAGTTGCAAAGAAATCAATGTGCTTCAAAGACAAACCATAGAACTCACAGTCCATGAATCCTGGAAGGACTTCATACATACACAGGTGATGGTAGGACACCACACAGTAAGGTCTAGCCCATCCTATTCATTATTTATCTCTGCCAAGCTAAGATAGCATTGCATATTAGCAGAACATAATTCAATTTTAAAAACTCATCAATTCTTTTCTTACAGGAAGATTTGATTGAAAAAAAGTCCATAAATTCATGGAGAGAACTATTAACTAGTAACTGTAGGCCTGAAAGTCTCTTGAGACAAATCCCTCTACTCCTATGCATTTCTTAGCCCAAGATGCGAGTCCCTTGGCTTGGGAAAAGTGTAACTCCGGTCAGCAAGATGTCATCAATTCTTAAAACCCCATCCTGCAAACTAGTTTCTTACAACAACAATGATTAAGAATCAAGCCATTAATGAGTAATGCGTAGTTCTACAACATTTCTGCTTTTTCTACACTATCTGACCATGGCATCTTCTGGACAATGGTTGAAGATACCTAATAAATTGGTCATTCAATACTCCTAGTGATGACAAGTGTTATGTCTGACAAGATTTGGAAAAAGGAATCAACATTTTTCATTGAGACTTACTCTTGCCTTACAATTTCAAACACTAAATCTGTGGTTCAATATTTAAGTTCCTAGCCAAACCTCAACTCAAAATACACCACTCACTGTGAAATTCAATCCCCAGGAACATACAAACACGGCTTCTTTCAGCAGTTAATTCAAATTTTTCTATATCTCAATTTTCAAATATTGTATATTTTTGGTCATGATAATCATCAACATTAAGAAATTAATAAAATACTACAATCTAGTCAATACCTACACTATGTGATTTCATATACATCAAAGTAACTACCACTTCAATAAAATAACTTCATAGAAAGCAAAAAGGAGGTTCTATTGCATCTGTAGAAATCTACATAGAGCATAAATTGCTTTCACGTAAGTTTGATATGATAATATAATAGCTAACTAGTAAGAAATATTTACTTGCACTTCAATATATCTTTCTTAAAAACATTTCTTTTCACTTTGTCATTAATTCTAAAAATCTCAGCTGGCATTTTAATTTCACTGCATGATGAGTGACTTAGCAAATATTTGTATCTGTGATACCCGTTGATAGATCTTTCACAGCTCACCACAAATTACAATGAACTTGAACATCTAATACAAAGGAGTTTAAAGATTGATAATAAATTTCAAGACTCAGAAAAATCCAAAAGAAACAAGAAAAAAAATAAAAGACATAGCAGAAACAAACTCCAATGAATTTACCCTTTTTACTACTATCAAATCCTGCTACAGATCTTTCTGAAAACTAACCAACTTCATAAATGTCAGTATTTTACAAGGTTTATTATAATTTCTCATATTTCCTTCTGATACCATCAATTATACCTACACTATTTTTATTTTCATCTCACTGAATGACAAATTTTTGAGTGGAACAGTCAAGATTCATAACAACTAGGCCAATAAAAAAAAATTCTGTACCTCAATAAGCACACTTTAATGCTGGCAGAAATGCATATCTCCAGACATAGAAAATACATGCATCAACAGTCAGTTTATGTGCTGCATAAAGGCTTCCAGTTCAGCAAAAACCTTACTTTAAGAAATTAAATTAAAATATACCTTTAATCTTGTCATTATTAAAGTACAAGTCAATATGATGGCCATGAAAAATATCTACAAAATTATTGAAAAACATGATAAATGCATAGGTAGTCACAAGTACCTTATGTTTGCTGTCATTCATTTTATTTTAATCTTATGACAGGTTTCAGTCAACAAAAATTTTTTTTTGCTGCAATGTTTGATATTTAAGACAATAAAAGAATACAAATACAAATCCAGTAATGCATTTTTTACGTATCCCTCACTATGTATTTGTCTGAAACAGTTAAGTATGCAAGAGTTCAGATAACCACAGAGCCACAAATAGCAATCTCAACTTAGTTTTGTCAAAAATTTCAGCAAAAAACTTGGAAAAACAACAGATAGATTGTTCACTCTAATAAGTGACATATGATATGGCTATAATTGGCTTTTCAATCACTAAGAATGCAATGCCAACTCAAATGGGCATGCAGGAAGCTTCGAAACACTGGAACATACACCAAAACTACAGGGCAAGCTACACAGCTTTTCCATAGAAGTGTTCAAAAAGTATTCCCAATCTTAGAATTTACCAACACATCTGAGTCATGACAACCATCCATTCTGCATTCATTTCATTATTCAATTATTCTTTCAAAAATAATGAAAAACAAATTACACAAACATATACAGATAAATACTTCATATTTCTAGTGACTGTTCAAAACTAGAATTAAACTTTTGTTGCAAAATGATTATTTACACAAAAAATACCAAAGATTCAGAGCAGACTATATGCTCAGGGCACATATTTATACAATTTTTGAAGTTACCATAAAATATCAATCGGTTTCAAAAATATATTAGAAATGTAAGTCTATAGATACATGACTGATCCACAATTACATAAAAAAAGTTTCCATTAAATCTACTAATAAATCAAAGCAACAAATTTTAGTGACTAGTCAAATTCAGAATTTTCCTATTCATCAGGTGAACTAAAATAAGTATTTTCACTTATGAAGTACTACAAACGATCATTTTAAACTCGTAAATAATTGGAATTTACACAGTTCTGTTTCACAACACAAGATAAAGCTCCATAATGATAACAGTAGGCTGGAAAAGTCACTAAATTTAATGTGAAGTTCCCTAACCATACTTGATCGTAATTAGCAAATAAATTCTACTCTAACAGTCTGAGAAATTCCCGGCCAAGAGCATCCACAAAGCCGTGTTAAAGGAAAACGAAAGGCAAAATTACTTGTTCAAGTTCATTTTAAAAGCACATCCAAGTGAATCGCAACATTTAAAAATAAGAATTTCGCAATCTATAGCACAGATTCTGACTCGCGTCTACGGCAAGTTTTTTGCTAAGTTGGTACACATCACCCATTGTAACAGCAGAAACGTAAACAAAATTGAACGGAAAACGCGCCACACATGAAGCCAAGCTACACTGATGCGAGCAGCCGCACACTGAGTAAGAAGGTAGAAGGGTGGGGGGAGGTGAGTGGGGGAGTGAAGTCGCCGGGATAGGGGTGGTAGTTCAGCGGTGAGCGTGCGGCTGAGTAAGGGGAGGAGCTAGTGGAAGTAGTGGTGAGCGGCGTCGCTAACGCCACATGCTCTCCATTGGTCGCCACACTGGAGAGCGCATCGACTTGCCACGCAGCCAACACCATAACGATATTGCGTCATTAGGCATCGCATTTTCTACCCGAGCTTAATCGTCTACCACACCATAGCAGTTCAGCACACCCTACTTTAGGGAAACTATGCGTTTATGAGAAAATCGAAAAATATATTTACCCATATGGATTCTTTATCTTACCTTCAACATTCATTTTACGAAGTGCGTCAGCGATCCACTTAATGATGAAGGAAAATTACTGTTTACAGTTTGTTACACGCTTGCCACATCTACACCCCGTAAACGTTCGAGACAAACTGAGGCTGGGCGACCGACATGTGGCTGGTAGAGATTTTCTGATAGTGAACGTGTGGCCGTAACGCCAATACGGCTACATCACTATTCCCCCAGCCACTAGCGTCACTAGCTACACTTGACTACCAGCTTGGCCAACCAATGGGAAAGCTTGTCCGAAACCATTCCTCCAATAGCAACAGCCGTTAGATAAGTATAGACCAATGGCAGGAGGCAATAGAGCAGCTTCGTGGGGTTTCTGAAGTGGGATTGTAACTGGGGTCTAGTGGATGTGTTTCCACATCACAAATTCATAGATTGGTGCGAATTGTTAGACTTTTCCCAGATTAAGGAATGTAATGTTATACTGTTGGGGCTATTCTCAGTCTTAGTATGTAATTAAAATGTGTGAGTAATTATTTGCACATGGATAGACGGTTGAGTGTAGCGTAACGAATTTGTGCGTTTTAATTTATGACACATATTCAGAGAAAACTTATTTAAGAAAGTATTTTTTAAAGAAGGGAATTTGCAAAGTTAAAGAACCTAAAACCAATCAAAATCATTTTACTGAACACCTAATGTGAACGGTAGTATTAATGTAGTTAGATTCTCTGTGTCCTAAGATATCTTTACATTACTTATTTGATAGCATAAATCCTTGTTATTCTTTTTCAGCATCAACTGCACTTTTTTGTAACCATGTACGGCAATTGTTATATCTTCTAAACCCAGTTAACAGGACAATGTAAGATGGGAGCACCACTACAGCATTTGCTCTGGTGAATGATGTTCAGTTAAGCTGTTTTTTATTCAGTAGTGGAATCTCGAGAACAAAGGAACAGTACGACCCGACAAACATGAGCGACTCGTGTGGTGCTGCACCAACACAGACTGTAGATACGTACACAAAGACCAGTGTTGCTACGGGGTTCACACCACCAGGAGCACGGACTGCTGTCGTTTTACTGGCTCTCAAGCCTCGACCAATGGCAGAGCTCCTCACAATCAATACCTGTGTGTGGGGTTAATTTCACTGGAATTTAATCTAGAGCTGCTGAATTCATATACAAATTGTGAAAAAAAATTAAAACTGTACATATAAATGAATTTTTCTTGTAGTGTACAACTTACTGAGATAAATTTTTGCTCGTGAAGATGAATATGCTAGACGTTAATTTTAAACCCAGAGAACGAAGCCTCGTCTAACCTCCACACTGCCGGTGCACACGATAGCGATCTGCGTCACTGCTTGCGGATGTATACACGGGATGATGTGTACACTGACTGTATGGAGAACAAACACACTGCGCCGACTGATGTGTGGCAAAATTCAGTTCCATTCCTGGGAGCGGAGGTTTAATGATCGCTTACAGTTAATGGCCTTGTTTTTGTAGCTATGCTGCTATAAAAGTGGTGAAGGAAAATCAATTGCGGGTAGAGCTGATACGACGGGTTTATTAATGTGGTGATGTGATAGCGTTGTATGAGGGGGTAAGAATGATATTATGGACACTGTAAGAAAGTTGTCTGTGTACTATCTATCGATAATTACTGAAAGTAAAGCATTCAACACACGGACTGAAGTATTCATGAAATGAATGATCGAGTAATTACGCTCACGACTGTATTTTGCGAAAGATGTTAACACAATTTCATTGGACTATTTGCCCATATCTATACTTCTTGCCCTTAGTTGTTCAATTTAGATTTCCATTTATACATTTTTCCTGATACTGATTCTTATTTTATGGTTCTATAGTCATGTATATCAGTACTTAAATTACTAGGAAGATCGAATCATTGCCCTCTAGGGGATGAAAATTTTATTTTTCGTAAATTACACACATGTTTATCCGAATCACAATAATCTAAATTTTAGCAGTAGACTCAAAGGGTTCAATTTGAAATTAAGATTGCTGCCGTATTGCTGTTTCTCGACACATCGCTAGCCACCACCCGGACACAACTTTCAAGTACCCTAGAAATAGAAGAATTATTGTTCTGTTCTTATTTACATTTTATTATTGGCCTAATTAATCTTGAATGAAAGCTCATTGAATTCTTTATGCATAAAATATTATTCTTTCCGTCCTACAGAATATGAGGAAGAAAACATGTCCTCCAAGAAATAATCTTTACCCCCTCGTTTTGAGTCGGATTTTCATCAGTTTCTCACTTTTTTGAAGCAATAATGTTTTATGTATGTCACTAAAAACTTTAAATTACTCTGAAACTAAGTATAATTAAATTCCCTATTCAAGACGTATCATAAAAATTTATTTTTGTGTCACGAGTAGGGACGGAAGGCTCTTTTTTAGACCTCGTTTTGTATGGAATTTCAGTCACTCTCTCCCTCTGTTCAGACTCTAATTTTTTACCTATCGCACTTACAAACTTTAAATTACTCTGGAATCAATTTCAATTAAATTTATCATTTGCAATTTATAACGAAAACAATTCATTCATTACTGTAGACATCCCATGCGTACATATTGGGATTGCAGCAATTCAGAGGTCATGCGATTCCATCACACATCGGTCCGAGTCCTGGCTAAGGAAAAATTTTTTTTTTTGCGAGATTTTGGAGGGCTGTGGTTTTCTCAATGATGTTATTTTTTTGCTGGTTTATTGCTCAATTTAATCTGCTTTTAATTCATAATTTGAATTCGTAGTTATTGTCTTCTTTAGTTTGGCATACTGCACAGACGTTTTAGTCTTTGGATAGTCTGCAATTTGGTGTCGTAGGATTGATTTTTTCCAGAAGCTGCAAAAATATACTTTCAAGCGGTTTTGAAGTATAAAAAAAGCTATATTGGAAAATTTTCAAGCCGTTACGGTACAGACGCGACATTATAACGCAAATTCTACGTAAGTTAGGACCACGTTGTTACAAGACATTATTGCTGTTGAATGTAAATTACGTTTTGTTAAATTCCCTCAGTTAACCTAGGCCTTACCTGATCTACGTAACCTAACGCGGTGGACTTGCGTGACGAGACGTAACGTATCGTAACGGGGAGGAAGCGCAAAAGAGCGGAAAGGTCAGTAGTGGAAAGACCAGTAGGAGTGCGGATGGCAGGTTGTACAATAACATATTTGAACTATTTTTTATCGTTCTGAACCTTTCGAAAATAGATGTGCACAACTCATAAAAAATTAATTTAACGTCACCAAAATGAAGACTGTACGATTAATGAGACGTTCTGAGCAGCATGCGAACCTAGAACAAATATTGACCGAAACTTCATGTTAGGAATTCTTTACAGGTAAAACTCGGCAATAAAATAGTAAAAAATAACGGATTTGAGCCAAGCACAGCATTCCATCCTTTCGAGAAAAATCTTCTGTCCTCACTCGGGACTTGAACTTTTAACCCTGATGTGGGATGTCAAACGGTACGGGTTTCCCACAATAACAAGAAGAACAAGAAGACTGAGGTGTGGTGGAAACGAATGACTTCTGAATCGCAAAAACCTCAATTTCTATGCATAGGATATTTACACCAAGAAATAATTTTTCAACTATTACTTTTAAATAGAGAATTTAATTAATTTTAATTTGAGAGTAATTTGATATTTGTATGTGCCTTAGGTAAAAAAAGTGAACTTGAATTGTGTTGATGATGAATTCAACTCAAAAGGGGGACATAAAGAGGGCATCTTGTTGCTGATGATACGTAATCGACTGATGTGAGCGGGACTGTTAAATTTAATTATTGTTATAATTAGATGAACTATTTGCATTAGTTCAGAAAATTTATAATTTTTCGTACACTTACATGAATAAGTTACCCAGGGAGGAAGGCGTTACAAAACCCTCAAGATCGGGGCGTACATAAACTAAACACTGTCACAGAGAATCGAAGGTTTACCTGACGTACTTCCTTGAATATCTTGAATATCTTGAAGTTGTTTGGGCCTCTATGCCCTGGCCACACTGGAGTGCCGCCGATTTGTGCGCATGGTGTCCCTTTGCATATCCGCAAGCTGTTGAATGATACCGTTTCCTTCTGCCGTCTGATGGTAGTGAGGCAAGGGAGGCCTATCAGGGATAGTTTGTAGAAAGTTATCCAGCTACTTTTTGAACACGTCCAGGGAACAATCGCACTCTCTGAGATCTCTGGGGAGAGAGTTGAAGAGTCTGGGTCCCATTACGGAAAAGGACTGTTCATGTCTAGTCCGAACGCCATCCGTAATCGTGAGATATTTACCAATACTGACATGTAAGCAAAAATATTACACAATAATAATCAGTATCACTAAATCGAGCAGGAGCCAGTCTTTATGGAGGTTGTCGTACTTATGAAACGAAGTAAATTCACGAAGTGCTAGATTTCGTCCTTAAGTTTGCTTGTGCTTTAACTCATCTCAGAGTCTCGTATACATAGATAATGGAGATATGCATTGAAAAATACGTTAGACAAACTATTTGCTTGAAATTCAGGAGTGTGCTACTTATGTTGTATGATCCCTAAAACGGACAATACCCTCTGTAGACTGGTAATGGACACCCTTTCTACCCTAAAATTTATTTTTAATTATACCTTCGGCAAATAGAATATAGTCATCCTGAATTATTGAACAAGAGTAGTTTTTCCTTGATTTCCTTTTAAAGTAAATAAGCCGCTAGTAAAAGTTATACCCAAATATGTTATATTCCCTATACAGCGTGGAGGGCTAGGTTTGTCAATCCTGTGCTATGGGGACTAGCGCTCCCAAGGGTGGGCACTGTTAGGTTACCTCAGCTATAAATAAGCAATCGGGACTTACACCTTTCGTGCCCACTTCGCCTCTGTTCGTTTTATGCCTTCTTCGATGGGTATTCTTTATTATTCTTCCTCTTCGTTCTTCTCTTGTTGTTTCTGTGCGCAGGGAATCGTGTGTTGGAACACATCTTGTGCATAAATTCCCTGATCTCTTAAGTCCGCACTAAATGGTCCCTACTCTTTCGGTGGGAGAAAATCAAAATTACTGAAGCGCTACTATCCTTACTACTGTTACTATTACTACTATGCAGCATGGGTGAAAAAAATGTTAGTACTTTCGCCATCGTTCATGTTAGGATGTATATTCAATGCAAAGACTGCATTTTACACAAAAAGGCATGAAAAAGTTTTGATTAAAATTTGAAAACAACGGATATTAATAAGTTAGATAGAATGACACTACAGGAAACTTCGAGCAAATAAAGTTGCAAAATAAAGTCAAACTTACTGGCTGATTTCGTAGAACTTGTAGCATTGCCTTAAGCAGAAAAAAAACGGAACTATTGAAGAGACTTGCCAACTCAGCCGATCGGAAACCATACTACGTACTTGTACGTGTTTAAAAGTGATGAAAGCGTGTAAGATTAACTTTGAAATCGTAAAAACCATGTTCGGGTGACGCCATGACTGCTCTGTGGGTCCGCATTTCGGGTGACGTCATGAATACTCTGTGGGGTCCGCATTTCGGGTGACGTCATGAATGATCTGTGGGGTTTGCATTTCGAGTGACGTCATGAATGCTCTGTCGGGTCCGCATTCCCGCGTCAGCTTTGGCTACATTCATCAGCGCTTTAAGATTTTGATATAATATTTAAAAAAAAATAATTCAACAAGCACATTCCTAAGTTCCTTAGCAGAAAGAGAAGAATTATGACCTACAACAAGACCATACGATGGTCTCTGATTTTGTTGCACTAGTGAGCGAGCCAAGTAATTCGTCTTAGTTTACCGTGAGTACCAGTAGCGGGAGTAAGTATAGCTACGTTTCAGTAACTCAGACTATCTAGCTCCGAAAAAGAAGAGACCATTCGTATGGACTTTAGAGAACGGGGAGCCTGTGCACAAGGTGTGTTCCCACGCAAGAACCCCTGCGAAAAGAAACTAAGTCATGAAGGAAGAGGAAGAAAAGATGAAGAATCATAAGGGAAGAAGGAATTAAAATAGGAAGAAGCAAAGTGGGCACGAAAGATCGAAGTCTCAAAGGCCTAATTAAAACTGAGGTAACCTGTCTCTCTGAGGACGGTAATCCCTACAGCATAAAACAGACAAACCTAACCCTATTGCCTATTCTGTGCCCGTGAGGGTGCAGCTTACAGTGAAATCATGTGTTTCCGTATTATCAACACATAACGAGAACGAGAACTAGGTCTGATTCATCTGGTTTGTTGCACGTATCTGCCTGCTGCCATACCGGAGGGTCAATGAATTAGTAACATGCTTACCACATATTTTGCGTACTAGCATCATATGCTTAGTACGCTAACTAAAGTCTAGGGTCGAAGTTGAGTAAGTTTGAGCCTTCACGGATAATGTAGAATAAATGAGTATTAACTTTGTAATCGTGTACATGTGGATCTATCTTTTACCGTGTGAATTGGAAGTCAAAGAAATAAATCGTTTATTTTTCAAAACGTACAACTCATACGCGGCTCTGGTGTTAATAATTATTGTCAGTACTCCCCTCAGGGGGCATAGGATAGGCCATAGGCAATAAAGGTAGGTTAGTTAGGTTTGCCTATCCTATGCTATGGGGACTAGCGCCCCCAGGGGAGTACTGCTAGGATACCTCAGCTTTAGATAGGCCTTCGGGACTTCTGTCTTTCGTGCCCAATTTGCTTCCTTCCGTTTTCATTCCTTCTTCGCTATTTCTTATTTGTCTTTTCTTGCTCTTCCTTCTTAACTTGCTGTTTCTATGCGCAGGGGATCTTGTGTGGGAACACACCCTGTGCATAGAATCCCCGTTCTCCTAAGTCCATACTAAATGGACCCTACTCTTTCGATGCGAAATAGACTGAGTTTCTGAAGCGCTGCTTTCACTACCACTACAACTTACTTACTTACTATTGTCAGTACTCTACATCTACAAAATCCAGACCCAATAGTTTCCTCATAAAAGTTCTATGAGCTGAGTCAAATAATTTCTTAACGTCCCCGAAAACACGAATTGCATCTTTCCTCTTTACTTATTTTCACCAGCCTCCCTTGATCGATACACTCCCTCCTCCTCAGGCAACACTGTTACTCAGTTACTCCCTTGAGCTCGTTTTGAGATTTAAAAAAATTTCTATCTAAAGTTCTAATGCATATCAAAATACTATTTTTAGACCGTGCTTCAAATCAAAGTCCGATAAATTCACCCACTTTTTAAACCATCCACTTGCTAACCAACGCCGAACGGTTTACACTTTTTCAAGTACTAAATTTTATTTTCTGAATAAGAAACCTCACTTGATCCAAAATCCTCATGCATTTCGGAGTCCCTCGCCCACATCATTCGCGACAACTTCTCTAGGTAGAGAAGGGGAAGAAGAGGAAGGCAGGACAGACGAGCGACTCCAGACCAGCTCCCTGACACAACCATTGTTGACTTCGCTGTGCGTGCCTAGAGATCAGCATACCCAGCCGAACGGAGCTCAGGAGTCCTACATGTGCCACAGAAACACAATCTCTTATGATAATACTGGGGTGCCCAAGTTGATTTGTTTATAATGAAACTTGATTCCAACCCAGTTAACATACAGTACACCTTTAGCTTCTCAATGCCTTACTACTACTGACGCGCGAGTGGTGTCAGATTTAGGCTTCTCTTTCTAAGAAAGTACTCCGTGGTTCAGTAAAAAAAATTTGCCCCAACCAAAGTCGAACCCTCACTCTCCAAGCTGTGATCCTTGCGCGCCATGGAGCGCCTGGGGTTAGAGTGCAAACATGAAGCACTCACCTTGAGTACAAACTGACTAATGTTACTAATGAATAGGACTTGACTTGAAGGAAAGTGAGAACACTATTATGTTTTTCAACTCAAATGAGCATTTAACTCGATAAATTCACTCATCAATACACACATGGGTCTAAATTCCCCAGCGCTATAGAAAGAGAATAAAGCTACTACATGATTCGAACCCGACAGACCTGTGCAGGAATAGAGAAACGTGTCGCTCAAAAGGTTATCTTTACATTTATTAGAGAAACGAGCTATCAATAACAATAGAATTAAATAGATACAATAATAGAATCATATGAGTAGTAATAAAATCTAAACAGGTCTACATGGCAAAAAAAAAAGTTCAACTAAATCATTGCTAAGCAGTGAGCTGAGGAGGCTACACCGGAGATGCCTCGCCTGCAGAGCCGTCAACAGGTCTTGCATCTACACGTTGCCTCGTCTACACTCGAGCCCTGTAGGTATTTACACTCTCACTTGCCTGCAAGCGGCATATTCTCGAGCCGATCGTATTTACAATCCTTCAGAAACTTTTGTATATGTACACTTGCCCGCCGCTCGCTCGCGCTTCCCTCCATACGAACACAGTAAAGTATGTACACGCTGTCCGCATCGATACACACATTATGAACAAACATACACATAAAATATTTCAACACTTTTTGCTGTACAATAGAAACGTAAACCGTATGCAACGGTGACAATAAGACTATTTGACACTAAACTAGGCAGCAGGTTTGTATGTACAATAAACTATACAGCAGGACAGGGAGAGAGAAGTGGACAAGAGATGACACGGCTTAGCACTATGGACCCCACACGTCTGCGTCGCGACGACCGGCGGCGTTGAGAGCGTGCTGCTGCAGCTGTACACGGTAGCAGTTGCAGCTGTACTAGCATAACGCTGCAGATGTGCACGTAGTAGCTGGAGTAGCACAGACTGAGGCTGTACCAACATACGGCTGTAGCAGTTCACTGAAATTGCAGAAGCACGCGACGTCTAGTGTAACGAGTAAATGGCTGCTAGCAGAAGCAGCATTCCGCCTCATGACTCAGGTGAGCAGCACACATCTGCATCAGGAGTACAAGCAGCACAGGCTACCACAGTAGCATTACACAGTTGTACAATCAGCAAGCTGTATCCGCTACAGGCATTAGCTAGTAGTAAAAGCGGTCGTCCTAACACGTGCTAGACAGGCACGAACTAACCTTTAGCATTTAGGTCTACCAACACATGACACGTGAAGGCTCAACAGCCCCTCGTTCTCTCGTTATTTATTTAACATTACCAATGAGATCCAACAAATTAAGGACACACAAAACCGTATCAATCTTATTTTTAAAGGATGCGTACAATATGAATAAAACAAGACTCCAAACGAAATAAGAGTGGCAGTGGCCTTAAGAAATAGGTTCTGGCTTAACGTAACCTGAACAAGTGGGAGCATCGATAACCAAGATCAAAAATAGGGCTTCAGCACACTTATGTAGAACTGTAAAAGAGAAAACTAAAGAAGGCACAAGCACACAGAACCATCAGATTAATTACAAGGAATTCGAGCTACAATGCGTACGAAAGAAAGAAAAAGAGGCGCAATGCGAGAAAGCTCGCAGCAAACACGCGAACTGAGAGCTAAACTTCCCCTTTCACGTAGCCGCATATTGCTGGGTGGCATTTGTTATTTGAATTATACAGTATAATTACTGATAAGTGATCAATCAGTGCCACCGAAAATTCGTAAGACGAAGTCTCCTGAAAATCTTAGGAGAAATTGTATGCTGATAATTTTGCATATTATGGTCGCCAACTTGAAGGTCAGCTCGCCAATGCACGCAGTAGAACATCTCCTAGCTCATGAATGATTTTTTTCCAGATCGTATCCAACTTCTGCTGATGGCCAGGTGAAAAAATACAAAATTAATAAAAACGTTGAACGTTCGCCAGGCAGATGACAATAGAATAACGTAAGCTCCAGCACCACAGTGCACCTCCTAACATCTAAGTGGGAGTGAACTGATCCTAGCTTCGCAATCATCCGACGTATGATAGTCAGTGCCAAACGTGAATGAAGTGACACAGGACGCGCCACACCGCAACTCGCTCAGGCGCCTCACTGGAGGGCCGTCGAGGCGAGAACACCGTGAGGGCGGCAGCACGTTCGAAATCTGGACTGTACGGGCACACCAAGAACAGATTTACTACTTACGGCTCCGCCAGTTTAAATGCGGGGGACAAAACGTTCCCAGTTCCTCCTACGCGTCCTTCGCGTGAGGTTTAAAGGAAATACAATGCGTCCTGAGGTATACTATCGAGTGCTTACAGCAGGAATACCTTCCCTTCTTGAATTTACGCTTCCATTTTGCGCTAAGCATTCCGAGCTGAAATCGACACAAAGTCAGTCGTAAACGCAGATCGGATACACACAGATATTTTCCTTAATCGTTTTCCGCAGAACAAGAAAATTCGTGCCAATTCCCAACCAACCTCCAGAAATATAATTCTGCCAACCCATTTATAACTAAAATCTTGGCACTTCAAAACACTCATTAATGAAAAATAGGAAGAATACGCACAAATTCGAAATGATTTCAGCACCAAGTCCTTGACTTCCACAAACTGAAAAGCACGCCGATAATGTTCGCCTCGGTGAAAAACCAACAACGTGTCTACGACAGATAAGAGAAATTAAAGACCGCAGGAAGACATGCCAGAATGAAACAATAGGTATGATGCAATAGATTAGGATGACCCTATCGTCCTAGACCAGGGGTCACCAAACTACGGCCCGCGACGTCAGTTCATCAGGCCCG
>VOMN01134713.1:0-13450 GCA_014899125.1 Orchestia grillus | reverse complement strand
TATCAATATCAACTTCTTTTGTGACTGAACTCAGGTCTGTTCGTATATTGTGCTACGAAGCGAGGAAAGTTTTCCTTGCACTGCACCTTGACAAACTCTTGGTGCGATTCTTCATACAGGTAACATTCATGTTGACACGTATCTTTACTGCTAATGTAAAATTGAAGGTTTGGTTTTCACAAATTTGGTTATCCTATTCATTTTCCCGCTAATCTAAACTAGCTTATTCGAGTAATGAACACCAATTTCATGAACACTTCTTAATTTGTATTCCCATGTGCTATCCCTTTCGATACTTCTAGAGTTAGAATGATCACGTGTACCACATACGGCGCACGTCACACTCTAGTGTTAATAAAGGACATGTATAAGCTTTTCATCAAGTCTAAATGAAACAGTTTCGTCTATCTATCAACTAACGGTCTTTTGAAGTGGAGCGCGAGGTGTCTCACCCTGTGGAGTCTGCAACATTGAACCAAAACGGCCGTCCTTAGGCATTCATGTCTAGAACTGAAGGATCATGAGGAACATTATGCAGCAGTGGAAAGTAGTTACCGATATAATAAGAGTCGAAGCTAGGAGAAAAAGTCGTCACCTTCGTAGCCTGCCATTCACTTGTTACTGATCAAAGGTTAATTGCGTTCGTATTGGATAGCATTAAAATACATTAAAAATTAAAATCTTGTACGAGAGGCGAGAGCTTGCTACCTAAAACTATTGCGTTTGTTAACAACCACGTAAAAACAATCCGCCTAGGTGTAATCTCAAATAATTACAGAAATGACATTTTGGAAAACTTGTCCAGAAATGAAAACGGTTTCAAGCGGCAAACTACTAATCTTGTCAAACTAATTACCAATGGAATAACTAAGAATATTTTAATAAAGCGTAGCCGTCAAATTCAAGAAACAAGTACATATTCACAGCTCGCTTCCCGCTTTCTATTTGCATCGATTTGAACATTCCCTCGCAGACATCAGGACAGCAACAGTCAAAATGCGTCTCCGTCAAATCTTCATTTTGAGGCCTACAAACATTGCTACATTCAGCTCGAGGAAGTGCATTTATGCCGCAAGAACTGCAAAAAAATTCGGACTGGAATTTGTGCTAGTAAAATGACACGGTCTCACCGAATTGGAAATTGCCAAGTTGGAAGATACGATTGCTTTATTTGAAAAACTGTTCCACTAGCTGTAAAAGTTAACTACACCTTTTCAGCTTCAAATTAAAATAAGTAAAGTTCAAATTAAGATATGTAAAGTTCAAATTAAGGTTATCGACTTTATCGTGAAATCTCAACAACCATAAGTCATATATATGTATCATCTATGTTTATCTTCCTGTATATTGAGAAAGACAGCGAAATTCACATTTTACTTCATTTTTATGTACATTGATAAATACATTCCGCATCCAGTAAATTTCTACGTACCTAGAAAAAAATAAATATTACATACAGAGAAATTGTAATACAATATTTATTACATGAAAAATACATCAATATAATCAAACAATGTCATCCGGTATAAAATGAAGTCCATAATACATAATTATATGAAAAAAGAACAAAATGTCGCGAAGATAAAAACAAAAGTGCTAAATATAGACGCATCTACATATATATATACACTTACGTATGCACTATAGTAAAATTAATTCTTCAAAGTTTATTCATTGACATTGGTCTCCCATGCTGAGATCACTCAAAGCTAAACATCTATCGAAATGTTTTTACTTTTTACATATGTGCACACATGTAATACCGGAAGACTGTTTGATTACATTGATGCATTTTTCATGTAATAAATATTGCATTAAAATAAGGGCGGGAATTCTCCCCCGAAAGATGAACTACGTGACATGGTTCAAAAGCTTGGTAAAAAAAACTAAATAAACATCTCAGAAGAAGCTTCAAATTTTAATTTCCGAAAAAGGGAACCTGAGAGCCTGTCAACTTTCTTATACAATTTCTCTGTATGTAATACTTATTTTTTCCTAGGTGCGTAGAAATTTAATGAATGCGGAATGCATTTATCAATGTACATACATGTACATAGATATAAATTAAAATGTGAATTTCGCTGTCTTTCTCAATGTACAGGAAGATATACATAGATGGTACATATATACGACTCATGGTTATTGAGATTTCACGATAAAGTCACTCATTTCAATTTGAAGCTAAAAAGGTGTAGCTCCTTGTCCTGCTCCCGGTCCTAATGAAGATCAGAGTGCAGTAGTCAAACCATATCCAGGTGAGAAATGAATATCTAGCAGAGAAATTAATATCATGAGCGAACAAAAATAATGAAAGACTGCTCTCAGCCTCCATCAAGTAAATATGAGAATCTGATAGTTGAGCTATTAAAATTAAACTATGGCAGCCATTTTTAAATGTACAACTAATCTGGTTCTCGATATCTTTAGGAGTATTTGTCTAACATTGTGCAATTGCCGAGGAGTGAAGCGTTTTATTAACGGAAATGTTTTCACTTTCAATTGAATCTTGCGTATACCAGATACGGCCCAAATGGATCCAAGTCGAAGAATTTTTGTCTTTCATGCGCTGGGAAAATTAAAGTCTAATAAGCCCTACCCAACCGACGGATACGTTTGATGTTGCCGCTCGCCTCAATAAGACGGCGCAATATTCCTGCACAAGACGCGTCGGCCTCAAACAGAGATGCTAACCTGCGACAACAGGCTTGGCTTCACAAAAACTTGTCGCACGACCTGGAAAAGAAGAAGAGTCCGGAGAAAGGAAAAGTCAAGAGCCAGGTCAGCGAGTCCATAATCAACGCCTAACAGTCAAAGCAACAATTGCCTCTAAAATGTTATGGCCATGCTTCCAGAACTAAGCACCGTGTGTAATCCCGCTATGCAATAATAGCCTTTCTAACTCCCTCTATGCTTGCTTGGTCCATCCGTCGGTCTCCCCGTCACGCTCTAAACTCTAAAGGATTTAGATAGGAGACAATTCTCGGGTCCGTATTCCTAAACTAATGGCGCGACTGTCTTAACGCAGTTCGTATCAGTGATACTGAAAATACCATTCCGAGTTATTGTGAACGAGACACCTTAAAAATTGAACATTTGTCCCACTATTTTTGGCGGTCGCGTCCACTCGTAGGTCATTTACACTGAAGCACGCGTAACGTTCTTTCACTCATAATGGCTCTTGGAAATCTTTCTAACAACCAGATGTTATGTCAAGCCGAAAAACCGGTAGAGTCCAAGCACACCGCCGTTCCTGCCCGTTGATAGAGACCATTTATAAGCAAGTTATTTTACAGGAAACTCGATATACAAACGCGATCAAAAAATATAAGCGACTTTACACCGTCATCTAATTCAGCAGCTTCGGACTCTCCCCAAGCCCACCAGATGAGCACTTTGACGCATGGAGGCATAATCATTGAAGAGAAAAGGGCTACGTAAATAAAGCTTTCAGTACGTACAACTCGTTCTTGACAGTAATGAGGATTATCGACCTTATTCTCCAGCGAAGGAATAAATGTGAAGCCTAACTAAATCCAATGTAAGTTAACAGACAAAAAAGGCACGAAATGGCTGCGAGAAGCTCAAGACGCCGTTGAAGAACATTAGCTTTGCAATATCAACTCTTGACTTCGACCGGCATTCCCTGAAGAGATGCAAGTGCCCACAGCATTATGGCGAGCTCTATTCCAGCAGGTAAGGGCCGTAGGGGTTACAAAACGTTGTGCACGATAGGTAGCGGCTTTAAAGGGGTAGCCAAGATGAGAAACCCAAGGCATTTGATACTAATGTGACATTGTACTCATTCTGCCTATACCAGCCGTACGATACAGGGGGGCCGAGCGCGCTGGATTGAACTTGATAAAAACTTCAACATGCCGAGTTCAACGACTTCCGAGGTTAGGCATCGCAATTATAGGTGCAAATTAGACCCCCGGAATATAAATAGCGATGGCCAATAGTTTCGTAAAATCATAAAATAGAAGAGCAAGATAGCCCACACCTATCGTTGTACTACATTTTGTTCAAGCCTCTAAACGAGTTTAGACGAGAGGGTTCAGCAGTAGCTTGAGAGTCCGTCGAGACTGCTTCCCGAGTCCAAGAGCAGACCGTGGAAGTGTAGTAGGTATATTGTATGATATCTTCTGTGGAACGTGCCAAGCCAACGGCACATTGCAGTGCGACTTTCCCTAAACACTTCACCCCAGTCCGACATTATCGTACAACCTATTCAAGTTTTAGAAGTATTATAGAATTAGGTTTACTATTTCTCTTTGATCCTTAAAGTGCAAATCAGCAACAAATTCAATCAACGCTGATACATTGATGCTACGAATAGTTCATGGTTAAAATCCGTAGGTAGTTCGTGTGAGAACTGATGCTAGCATCTCAAATTTTAGCACTGAAAATAAGCAATCAAAATTACCATTGCCACTAAGTGGTAGTAGCACCCTGTCACATCAACGGCCTAGAAGGCAAGCAATTGGGCAAACGTACGAAGTTTCATCAGAACGTCGTATAATTCTACGTACTAGTGAAGGTTCTTCACGTTAAAAATTAACTTATCCTGAAGTTTTCTTCCACTATTTCGTCCATATTCCTCCAACAACCGGAAGCTGGTCTCTGTGTTGTTTTGTACGATAAACTGCACCTTCATCGCAAGCTGGTAACAACTGACGAGTTTCAAAGAATATCCTTAGAAAGTTTAAGTTTCGCTTAATAAATAAAATAACGTTTCAGGTTACGTGAAAAGGTCAGAAGCTCCAAAATTTTTTCTCGTAGTAAGATTCGCAGCTCAGATATAACCATTTGTGGGAGCTATGATTTGCTAAGGCTTACCAAGCAATATCAATGGAGTGGACAAGTTTTGATTGTCGAGACGTTTATTGAATAGTATTGTCCCAACGAAATTGCCAATTCAGAAGTTGGGTTTACACTTCAAAAGAAGTAAAGAACTGATCTTGAAGGCCTGAACTTCTCGTTAAATTTCAGGATTTGCTCGAGTCGCGATTCAACTACTAGCCATTTAGGATATACAGAAGCAACTAGAGACAACGGCAGTTTCCTACAAGAAATTAATGTCCGATACAAAGCATCAACCGAAATTTTAACTTCTGTTCTTGCCATGAGAGTGACAATACTCGCCAAAATCTTATCACCAATTTTAATACTCTTAGTACAGCCTAAAGAAAATTATTTTTGCAACCCGATTCAAACAATGAGAAAATTTAGAATTTTCAGCGGGCTGGAGTCTCGCAAGTGCTACAACATGGCTGCTATATAATAGCTGGTGTTAAGTTTACAGCTTATGTAAGAAACTTCTGCCAACTTTCAACCGGAAGAGGAAATTTTAATCTTCATGATGAAAACCCGTTCTTTTCCCAAAATGGACAATTTAGTGCCATACGTAGGAATTTTACCCTTCATCGATGAACATGGTTATCCTGTTTCCTCATGTCAGCGTTTGCACAAATCAAGAACGCTGCCTTATTTCCGAGGTACTCAAGATTGCAAATAGTTACTCGTACAAAGCTAGATGTAGCCTTATCGTAGTAATACCTCAGTCTTAAAATGCTTAAACAGCTCTGCAGCGACTGGCGTCCGAGTGGCATACAGCGAGATGCAGCGCCAGACCACAGCGAGCGCCACAAGTCCGCTCCTGACGAAGCTCTCAGGCACAGCAGAGGCGTGCCGGCCGTGGAACAGCCGTGTTAGATTTTTAATGTAGGAAAATTAACTAACTTGCAATAAATCTATCGTTAATTTCCAATAAACAAAGTTTTCCATCAGGTGCTGAGAGGCTGGCAAAACAACCTTTCTCTCCTCTAAGGTAATAAAGCCGAGGCGAGTTACGAAGAGGATGGTTGGACAGAGGAGAAGGGGGGAGGGGGTAGGGGGCAAGAAGAAACGAGTAAGCGTAAAGGCGAGGATGATGGAAAGGGAGGTGGGGGCAAAGAAGAGGTAACGGGAAGAGGAAAGTTGCCACAGAATTAATTAAACCGCGCGATAATACGTACAAGTGGAGGACGTGCGAGACTAATAAAGACAAATGTCCTCAAAGTATGTGACGTAAGCAGTTTCATTCCAGCTTTTAAGGTTCAGAAAGCTGAACGGGCACTGCTGTATTATGTAGGGTGCGAGGCCCTATATGGCTAGGGCGTGACATACATGCTATGACGAGTGCTGTTCGAAGGTAATATATGGAATGGCGTTTTGCCAGAACTGCAATTATTTTCTCCATCAGATTAGTCTTCACGCACCGTCCCGCACTACCGTTGCTCCTGGTAACAAGGAGACTAATGTAACCGATCTTAAAGGAACCTAAGATAACTGAACGTGATGCCCAACAACGAATCAATTCAACCCTTTGAAACTCAAATAGTGGTGGAGTCTTATTACCAAATGAACAAACTCGCGTATTTACGCATTTGAAAAACCTTTTGACGGGAAAAATTCCAGAAGGCTTCCCTAAACGAGCACTTCCCTGGTCGCAACAGCCCGACATGCCGGCACAACCAAAGAATAGCAACACGTTGTCGCTGTACGCTCACGTACCCATGGTCTCTAAGATTTAAATTCCGAGTTTCTTAATAGCTTATTTTTTACTCCAGTAGCTTCAGGAGTGGTGGAGTGTTGAGGCTTCCACCATCATTTCCTTTGCAGTCAAACCGTAAACAACGCATTGCCTGATCAATTGAGGAAGTTTGCAAAGTTAAATGCACTGAAATTTTAGTATTCTAACATCACCATTTCTTAGGACCAGTGGCTGCTCTAATCCCAAACGGAAATAAACTTTGAAATTAAGGGACAAAGTTCTGCACACCAAGTGAAAGGTCAACAAGGTTATCAAATTTATATTTTTTTAATCTATAGAAGTAACAATGTGCTTGAGGCAATGCAGGAAATAGAAAGGTATCCACGATACGCACGCGTCTATCAGATGAGGGGTCATTACGCACCCCCGCTGGACCGCGACCCACAGACGAGAAGGAAAAGTTGCTGCTGCGACCTCCTGGGGACCCCAACCTGCTTTCATGCGGCCGGTCGAGGCAGGCTAACCACTTTTTAATTGTTCAGGATGTACGGGAAAGCCGATTGCCAAGGCAAAGTGCAACTCTGTTCGTTCACACTACCAAAACACTCAAGTTTACGCTGTCGATTGGCACACGACTTAATTGAAGCCATGGTAGGAGTTTTAGGACAAGCAAAGACAACCTCTGGGTTTAATTTTGAGCCACTAGTTGCTACAGGAATACAGGGGTCATAGAAAGCTGAGTGGCTTGAAGTAAATGATACACGCGTGAATAAGGTAAAACGCTGACCCAATCTGATCAATATCAACTATCCTAATTATGAGCCCGATAAATATCACCAATATCCACAACTTCAATACATTCAGATCAATTTCACAGGAAGTTTCCTTCAAACGAGGTGCTCAATGAAGCGAACCTCCGCCTCTGGGAGATTCAAATTGACAGCTAGGGCACAAAATGTGCGTGTTTTTGCCACCAAGTTTAGTGAACAAGTTGCTGTAACACCTCCAAAGTACGGGAGGTGGGAAACTAAGACTTGCACATGTACCATTAGTTGGCGAATGCTGAATACGTCGTCCACATCAGACGGTCAAGAAACTTCCCACAACGGAATCTATAAGACTTGCTGTTCCACCATTTCAACAGCTACATATATAAATATACGTTGGGACTTTAGTCAATTTCGTCGTTATGAAGCCTAATTATGGAGACTAAGACGCTAAATTGTACGTCAATTTTGGACATCTAAATATTGTTCGATGATATACAGTGGCTTCCTGAACAAACCTGTTTCCGTATCTACACAAAAAGCACTTATGCCGATATATTCGATGAAAACTTTAGCATTCTCAAATTTTGACGCGTAGATGATAATTTGCGACTCGAGGAAATGCCCCATCTCCATTCAAAGTTCATAGTCGAGCACAATACCTTGATTAGTTCCACAATTTGATAGAGAAAATCGTATTCTATACAAGTCCTGGCAAAACTTAGCTAAACTACCGCACTATACATTTCCACTAAATGTCGCTTCCTTTTAATCTACAAAATTTCACTGAACATTCAATTCACTATACTTTATGAATCATTTCTTGCGAGAGTTCAACAAGAACGGCCGAGGTGCCCGAGTCGAACTAAGCGCCTTTTTCTACAGCCACATTTCCAGCACGAGTAGCGTCGCCACGGCAACCAAGTCGCGCTAACTCCAGAACTGATCATTCCTTTTGATCTTGTGTAGAGCGAAACCATTCTGAATCTACTGCGACTACGAGCGTTGGTATTGCACACTCTGTCGTATCGCTGCTATTGAAAGTTCGAACTTGAGGAAATTTTGAAGAACTATGAACATAATAAATTTCTATACTGCAGCAAAAAGCGACGTACAAACACCGCTGCCACCCTAGTCTAAAACTTTAGAACTCATAGCCTCCTTCTGAAAAATTAGAGCAAAAAGCTCCTTTTGAAACCGCATTCGTTCTAACTTAAATACGGAAATTCAATTTTAAACGCTTAGTCTGTACACTACACAACATCTACAGAATCAATCTCATTAGAGTTCACAGACAATGCAATTTTGCAGAATATTACAAATTTTGAAAAGTTAGCCCGATATTAACATGGGGAAACGTTGAATGAAGCATTTCAAAGATTCTCTCACTGGTGTCAAAATGGAACAGAGTCTCGTCTAGATCCATGACGAGGAAGCTCATCGCAAATTAACGTCGGACTTTACCGATTGATTGATCTATTGATTCTTTAGCTAAAGCTCCATATCCACAAGAAATATGATTCCAAGAGCGAACAGAAGGGGGGACCAATTTGATATAGCCATAGTAAACGCGAAATCTAAGTACAGGTGTGTTCCACACCCAATTCCCTAAGCAAGTTAAGAAAGAAGAATAAAAACGAAGAGATGGCAAAGAAAATGAAAATTAAAGAAAGCAAAGCAGGTACTCGAGGAAGAAGACCCAAAGGCCCATCCGTACCAGAGGTAACCTACTGGTGCTCCCCCTAGGGTCCCCAGTCCCCACAGCATGCGAGAGACCAACGTTACCCTGCTGCCCATCCTAAGCCCACGCCCTCTTGGCAACCCTACGATTCTGAGCTAGACAGCAAAGTTTCAGCCATTTAGCTTGAAATCTTCTAAGTGTGCAGCAACTCTTAGTTTCCCACTAGGTAATTCCTCTAACCAGGTTATCGTTTTATAGCCGTAGTGGCACGAATTCCAACAGTGGTATGAAGAAAATTACAAAAACTATTTAATCAATATCTACGTCAAAGATTTCGGCATAGTGTCATATTCCCTGGACAAGTATTCGTATACAAAATTTTTACCATTTCCCCCCACGTCAAATACCGAGCATGATAGCTTTTATTTCTGTCTATTCCTAGAGCAAAAAGTTTAAAGGAAGGTGCCAAACACGGTATGCTAATGCTTCATCAACTAATAAATTCAGCCTTTTGACATCAAGTTCTCATTAAATTCATTCAGAATCACCGACATGGCTCATGAAAATATAATAGACCTAAATTTAGCACGAAGTTATCCTTTAAATGAAGACAAAAACTCAGCGACGATGCATCTGAACTCGCTGCACCTCAACTACAAACAAGTTTCACCCGCTGGAAGATTGTCCGTCCCCTTCGAAGAGAACACCAATCGACTGGGATAAAATTTCGCAGCAGGAACTTTAAAAGTTTTTAAAATAACTAAATTTGCTTTTTTGCATCAAATTTTTACTTCAACTTCTACTGATGATCATTAAGTTTATATTTTATGTTCTTTCTGTAACGTTACAATTTTGAGCAAACTACAGGGAGCGAGTCTAAATCCATTTGGTTACTTTAGTTTCCAATGAACGAGGTTTGTTGTGTTCACACGTAGCCCAACGTTATTAAAGGACAGATGTGCAATGCGAGTTGCATGCATTTTGTTCCCTTCGAATTTAAAATGTACAAGGCGTCCATAAGGTCTACATTTCAGAAATTAAAAATGCAGTTGGGAGATTTCTCAGATTTTTTATTGCATTCAGCGTTTATTAAAGTTTTTACCCCATTCAATAGATTTCTACATAGGCACACCATCCGTTGCAGGAAGCACATCAAGACGATACTCTATTTCTCGTCATGTGTTTACCTCGCCCATTTTGGCAATGGCACAAGTAATCCTTTGCTTTAGGTCAGTAATATCCTATCTTTTTTCAATACGGAACATCACGATATAGTTCTTCCGATTCACAGAAGTCCGCTTGATTTTTTCAATAAACAATCTGACGATGCTTTCTTCACAGGTAACCATATTTTAGGGGTTCATTCAATAGCACCTCTTTTACGAAAAGATCAGAAACCCAAACGGAAAATGTTATTAAAAATCCTGAACACCGAATACAATAGAACAAACCTTAATAAAATATTTATTGCATTTGTATAAAGTTTATGAAATTATCGAGACTTGATTGGCACCCTGTTAATTACCAAGCTCTAAACGCGCATCGTATAAAAACTGCTACGTTAATACTTCATTTATAAGAACGACTTTTAAGCATGACAAAACATAATCGATTGACGCAACCTTGACCACACTTTGAACAAATACGCACCAATGACTAAGCGCAGTGACAAAGTATACCATTCCGCGAATGAAACTACGTGCCGACAGGCGCGGGGGGCTCGGTTGTCCCGCGAGTTTTCGAGCTGCGGTCGACGACCTGTTGCAAAATTCTGAAATTTCCCGGCCACTCCACCTCTCATTGTTCATTTAGAGACCATACCTTTTACCTCGTCACGATTCGATCATCTGTTGACATGAATCTTCGCAGAGTTTTCGAAGGAAAGTAAAAGTATTGCTGTCCCCAAACCTTTTATTTTATAGCTTTGGAGTATTTCTCAAGCACATTAACTATAGTGCCAGTGAAAACTTCCGCCAATGATACTAATTCGTAACTGGTACTAAAGTACACCCTCCTACGAATATTTCAAAATTTAATAAAAAACGTCAAGATGGAGAAAGCGTTTTGAAGTAGTGCCGACTGCCGCATCCCGCACTTCAACGAATAGTGCCCTAATTACGTTAGTGAACTTTGAAATGATCGGGCGCAATGCCCTCCAAAACTCTTCATATTGCACAGGCGTACCAAAAGAGCCAGAGCTTATTAGGTACTCCAACCTGCATTAACACACGCTAACTGCAAACACTAAATCTGTTCAGTCTGGAATCTTGTGGCTTTAGAAATTCCGAGCGCGCAGGTTTATTCTTCGCAGAAGTAATGCTAAGCCTTTCATTTTCACCCAAAACTTACACGGAAAGCTTCACGGGAGAAGGGGTTTAGGACTACACGCTTGAGGAAGACTGCCATCAGTTAGACCAGCAAGAGCACCAGCATGCAACACTAGTATCTCGTATGCCTCCTTAAATACTGAAATCTGAAATAAAATCCTTTTATGACAATTTATTACACACCGCGTTGCTAGGTACGTATAATTGATACCGAGCGAAATTGTAGTAGAATTGGCCAGAAATAGAAATACATCACTCAAACATAGAACTTCTACATCTGCAGACGAATTTACATCACAGGGCATTAATTAGGAAATTTTACCAACATGCACAATAAATTGTCAACAGAAACATGAAACGGTGAACGAAAAGGAAACTGAAATTAACTTCACAGTGGAATCCCACTCTGGCTGCGAATTCTAAAGGAAAAATAATACTAAAACCATGCTGGAAAAGGGACGATTAAGTCTAGAAAGACAAACCCCTCGCTCCTCACTGCAATAAGATGATTCGATGGACGTTGCAGAAGTTGTCACCGAGGATCATTATTATTCATCAATTAATCTTTTATATTCATCGGCGTTTCATTAAACTTAAGCACCATGATGAGTACAGTCATCCCTCCGAGCGAAGACTCACGAATACCGAGCCCTATAATGAGAACGTTCCCAAGACGCGTCCCTAAAACGTGTTGAAATGCGGTGCGTACGAACGATCCAACGCGCCTCTGAATGGAGAGACACGGCTGTCTACCTATTCCATCACACGAAATTTAATTCTCGGCTTCTGAATTGAAAATTAATCGTCTCAATACATTTCCAAAAGGACTTTAGTTTTCCTGATGAAGTTTATAACTCGCTCTGAACCTTGACCATCCAGCTAACTTTTTACTCTGCTTTCAACCCACAATTCACATGGAGTTTAGAAACAAATTTGAACGGTCACAAGCATTTCAATCATACGACTTACGAACAGTTCTATCTTTTCTTCCACCACAGACCTTTGAGTTTTTAAATTCTTTCAATGCAGCCTGCAATCTAACTTATTGTAAAAACCCACAACAGCTACTCTCCAGTCAATATATAAATAGAACGCAGCATAAAAACCCAAGACATTCAGACCAGACCAAAAGATAGCGTTCAAACTCCAGGATATTTCCGAATTACTCGTTAACTCTCGTCTATCGACCCTTTATTCCATACGTCATGGATGCAGTTACTTTCAACTTGAGTTGACCAAGTTGGTCAGTTTATTTTGAGAGAGAGCCCCAATTCCTCCGAACATCCCGTGCGGCCTCGCGCTGGTCATCCATTTCCATCAACGGAAATCCTGTCTTCCGGTCTACCGGGAAATTCTCGGGCGCTGCTGAAGAGTAGTTGGTGGTCACGTCAACCAATTCGAAGCATTCGCCTAAACCGACAACTAACGGGCACTCGCCCAGCCAANCACCATCCTTCGAACACAATTGGGGCAAGAGCTGATGCTTTCCCTGGGCGGTGACGTTGGGAAGGTGGCGGCCTTGGCAGGACGGCCGGGGGTCGTCCGTCTATCCTGCCTGGTGCATTGTTATCGTCACGGATCACTATACTATACTGAACGCCGACTAGCCAATTTTGCGAAGTCAATTCAAGAAAAATGTTAAAGACGGGTTCACCGCACTCCTGGGTTTAGTACGTGTTTCGCCTTCCGTTTCGGGCAAAAAATTCTTTAATTAAAGCCGACGAATTAAAAAATTTGTTTTTACTTTCCATCGCATGAAGTGTAGATGGAGGTCTTGATTAGCGAAACTTTTACTTTACTATAACTTATCTGCTAGGCCCCTTTCACACGATGTCTAATTTTTTACGTTTGTCAAATATTGTTGGTCGCAGCATACGATGTACAAGGGCCATGTACAAGTACTGGGTACGAAATACATGTTCTAAAACGGGCCAGAACATACTTCTGTATCGTAGGTGCGGTCGATTTCATCGCTTCCCATTGTAACAAAGACCGAGTTTGCCATAAAAAGAAACTCTTGTAATAATTGATAGCCCTTATACAGGGTAACCCCCCAAAAAACTACACCCAATATTCGAGGGCTGCAATATACAAAAAAATTGTAAAGTCACATTTTGTTTTCTTATGCTTTGGTATCATTGAT
>VOMN01134711.1:0-12601 GCA_014899125.1 Orchestia grillus | reverse complement strand
AACTAATTTGAAATGGGTTTCCTTTTTTCTGGGACACCCTGTATAACGGCCAGTATAGCACTCACTTCCACCCGCACCTGGCGGCAAAAATGATTGACTCGTGACAGGCCTGCCTGCCTACTGTTTTGCCTTCTTTGTCATGACATACCTCTGCACTTTGTGTCTTGACACGCCTCTGCACTTTGTGTCATAACACGCCTCTGTGCTTTGTGTCACGGCACGCCTCTGTGCTTTGTGTCACGACACGCCTCTGCACATTGTGTCATGACACGCCTCTGTGCTTTGTGTCATGACACGCCTCTGTACTTTGTGTCCCGACACGCTTCTGTACTTTGTGTCATGACACATCCCTGTACTTCATTATAAAAAGGTCGTTACCTGCACATAGCAGTAACGGAAATTATCGATCCACGTGAGAAATAAATAACCATTAAGCTTACAGAATAGAAACTAAATTAGAGCTTTTAATTTCTGTTCAGAATTGTTGCTCAATGCTGACCGTTTTGAGAAATTACTAATTCAGGGTCACAACTCTTAGCATATTTCTTTTGGTTTATTTACTGCATATAGGAGACTATCAAGATAAAAATGTTAACGTTTCGGAATTCTCCCATTATCAGTGCGGTCTGAATAATATTCAGAAAACTTCTTTGCTCTATGAGTCTTCATTTTGTATTGCATTACTGTATTTTCGTGTCTAACTTTTAGAGTTCTTAATTCCTTCATAGGTTTTTAGTGTTTTAGGCTTTCTTCAAGAAGTATGGTGTAGCAGCAAGGTCATGTTGAGGTGCGTCTCATTTTCTGTTGTGAGGTGTCTACCTCGACCGATGGGCAGCCTCTAGTTGCTGAGTAATGCTGCTCGTTGTTGCAGATACACAAGGGTGAGGGCTCGCCCGAGGTGCTCGCTGCAGACCGCCTCATGCTCTTCCTGGAGAGTCAGAGGAACTCGGCCAAGAGGTCACGACTCGGCATGTCCAACGGTCAAGATTGACCATCTAGCTCCGCCTAGACCTGCTTCTTGGACGGTTTTTATCTCTTCGATCTACTTCCTTGTAAAAGCTCACAGTAACGAACCGTCTAACTATTAGGCTAAGCAGTCATTAAAAAACTCTGACCCTAACAAATGAACAACGTAGCGCGTAGATGACCCGTAGCTCGAATCTGCCTCCAAGCATCGTATTCGAATTTGAGTTGTGATCTTGTGCGCCGAGCTCAGTGAATGTTCTGGCCTAGTGGGCTTGAGGGACTTTTTCAATTTTATCTTGCGATTTGTGTCCTCATGCTGCGAGTGACGCGTTCTCAAGCGACAAGTGATCTGTTTGCAAGAGGTGTGCTCTGTCTTGCCTGGAATGGAGTGCCCGTCTTGTTGCTAGGAGTGTGTTCTGTCTTACTGCTAGGAGTATAGGAGTGTGTTCTGTTTAGCTGCTAGGAGTGTGTTCTGTCTACCTGCTAGAACTGTAGGAGTGTGTTCTGTCTAGCTGCTAGGAGTGGGCTCACTTAGTTTGCTTTATTGACTCCCTGTACAACTCGAGCCTTCAGTTGGTAGTTTACTAGTACAGTTTTATAACGTGGTTTTCATTTACATTTTGTTCTGCATTTTAATGAAATGTTTCTTGCTTCTTTTTTTCATTTAGTACGTTATCTGGTGTACTTTTGTCATTTTCGTACTTACTCTTGTACAGTTAGGTTACGCTCAAAGTGTTCTCTGCATAACGCTTTTTTGTGGAAGTTTTATTTTTTCTGACCGCCGTTGGTTAGAATTTTATGCTTTATTTTTAGCAGTTTGCTTCAGGATTTCCTACGTGTTTTAGTGTTAAATTTTAATGGCAAATGCTCGTGCATTCTAGACCAGAACGCGTACAAAAGTTTGCAATAGTTCCCATGACCCAGTTGCGGCCGCTTGTAGCGGTTCAAGGAACACGTCGAGTTTGTTATTGGGAACTTCATCTGTACAGAATTCGCCTCTCAGGTTGTGCCTTTCAGTATTGGTGAGAATTAGGAACGCGCATGCACAAGTAATTGAAAATTTTCTCACAAATGGACTTTGTAGATATTTCTTCATTTTTTATATCATCACCTAACCCAAAATAAAGCAGCGCTGTTACTTTTGGCTCATTAGTGTTACGTAGGTGAGGTTGTACTGGTACAACTGAATATTCCAATTACAAAACTTGTCCGTTCTTTAGTATGAAATTTTTATTCCTCTGTTTATTGCCCGAGGATAAATGCCTCGTAAGTGTACATTTAAAAGAACTGATAGCGGGGCGAATATTTTTTACATGATTGATCGACTTATAAGTTAGAAATGGATAAGTAAATTGTGAACTTGGTGATTTGATGGTGACGGTTCTAGGTGAGTGTGTTGTAGACGTTCGTGGGGCCAGGGGAGTGGCGATGTGTGGAGGATGGTGAATAAGCTCGTTGCCTGGATTGGATTGTTGAAAAGAAGACAATTAAGCTTGATATACTTGGGTCAAGCCCATGGAAAGCAAGAGGTTCGCAAAACAATTTGAAGTATTTTAAGACCACCAAAGCATTTAATCACTCATCAGCTGTGCAAGTATGTAGAGGCTATAGAGCAGCCGTATATGATCACATCCTTCTAGAGGTAAAATTAGTCACTGGAAACTGGAGAAAGTCTGAGATATCAAATCGAGTGCGTAGTTTTGTAGAAATAAATCGGCTGAAATGCGCAGGAAAATCAGGGTGAAAGATAAGATGTCTTTTTTGAGCCATCGAAGGAATTTGCGGAAGGCTACGGAAAACGGTTGGAAAATGTTCGTAGGGATAGAGTTTATGCCTCTATGCCATCTAAAAGGCGTATTACGATGCAGATTTTGTATGGACGCTGTTGGCTCGAGTGCTACAATGAGAAGATTGCTCAAAGCTGCAATGAAATTGTGTGGGTCGTACGTCAGTATAGCCACATTTAAGAGCGTAATTAATGATTACTTCTACTGATGATACTCTCTTTCTAGCGCATACAGAAATATAAAGAAATTGACTAAATTTAATAACCGGATGCAGATAATATGATTAAACTAAGATTAGATGTCAGATAAAATAATGTTACGGTGTGGAAGTGGAAATGAGGGAGAAATGAATAGGAACTGAATGGAAGAAAGAAATGTTTTGTGACTTTAGAAATCGTGTACCGTTGCGAAGTGAAAGATTCAGAAGAAACTGAGTTGATTGTCAAATCCGTTTATTGATGCGATATAATTTCATCTACCAGAGGGGTAGCGATGTGTTCGAAAAAATCCAGGAATGCGTGGCACTGAAAGGGAGTGTCGCCGCTGTGAGAATAGTCTCACCGGTCCGTGTTTTGCCATCTTCCACTGCTCTGGTTACTGCATGGGTGTTATGTGAGGTGATTGGGGAGTTTTTTGTTACTGGGAGGGTGTTGTGTGAGGTGACGGGGGAGTTTTGTGTTACTGGGAGGGTGTTATGTGAGGTGATGGGGGAGTCTTGTATTTTTATACCAGGCACCGTAAAATTGCTTTTAAAATTCAGCTGCTCAGAATTTTATTTTTTTGTACATTGCAAGAGCTGTTTATGTTTGTGACACTCTAAGTTTTTGTTTGTCTGACGATTTCACTTTGCTGACTCCCACAATCTGACTCTTGAAGTCAAATCTCATTAAATCAATTTCTCATTTTTGATATCTCAATTTCTTTTCTTAGAGTTTTAGCTGTTCGTTAATCATTGAGTAAGGTTTTACTGCTCGTCATTAAATCGTTTGAATTTGTGACTTCGTTTTGTTCTCAACTCTTTTTATTCTGTTTCGTGGTATCAGTAAGTAATTGGCTATTTCTTGTGTGGAATTTGTATAAAAAAAATCACGGTATAATTTTATTTGTAAATGTAAATTTAATCTATTTCCTTAGAAAATTGAAAATCTTGATAGTGATTCTTTTGTGACTTGAGTTCATGATCAAACTAATAACTTTTATGAATCTGTACATTGAATTGTGTAGTAAGATGTGCATGTTGTAGGATGTTGATGAGTGACTTCGTGCGAACTCTGTGCCAGGGCGCCAGTGCAGTCATACTGGCATGGTCTTGTTGTGAGCTCGTGAAATTCCGAAAATGTATTCAAGTATTGGCAATGTCTCAATTTGGTGACGGTTATCCTGTGAAAACGACGTCACTTCTCGCGGCTGTGCTTCTAAAGTTACAAGTAGTCTTAGAATTTTTCATTGAGTATAATCTGGTCGCTAAATTTGTCAGCGAATGAAGAAGCTGTGTTACAATTTGCACCCAAGTTATTTTGCCATCTGGTTATGAACTAAGCTAACAATTTCATAAAAATGAGCTGACTGGGGCTCGTAAATACACTCCGTCCACTGGAGGGTCGAGGGTCCCTCCAGCTGATGGTGCGGGCTGCAGCGAGTGGAGAGCTGAGAAGTGTGTGCGTGTCTCTGGAGATTGCCGTGCTGGCTCTGGGAATCTGTTGAGTCTTTTTTACTCTTATGTTTACGTTCTTTCATTTTTCACATGTAGAATCTAATGATGTATCATGTGAGTATCTTAAACAATTCCCATCTGCTACTCTCAGCTGGATCGTGTTCGTGTAAAGGGATTTATTTTTGTGTCTCGATACTTCAATGCACTGGCTTTGTGACCGTTAGCAGTAGTGATGAATATGGACTCTTCTAATGTAAGATGTTTTTGTTTTACTTTATATGGCACCTCGTCTCTTCATATTGTTGCATAATATGAAGAAATGAAAGAGGCAGTGCCATCACCAGTTCCAATATTATCTCTTTTTGTGAGGCCTGTGCCTAATTGTGGTTAATTTGTGTGAGTTCGGATTAGAATGTGGCACAATTCTGCATTTTTTGCCATAATAATCTTGCTTTTATGCTTGTTTTATGTCTTTCTGAGTTGTTTAACGCAGCCGAGCATTTACTTATCCACTGCATATGCATTTACCATTCAGGTTCTTTTAATTTTAGTTTCCATGTAATGAACTTTGAACTGGTAGCATTGCGTGCATTTGTTGGGTGCTTGCCAGGAGAATGAAACTTAAGGTGCTGTGTCAGTGCCGCACGCATGTACTACAAATAATGTGCTAGTTTTGGTTGTTAACAGTGGCTCGGTAAATTGAGTTTTAGTGAAGGCTAATGTGCCATATGAGTAGTGATGTGAACTTATAACATTGAACTCAAGGCAGTGCGTTACCCGGCCTCCCAATCACAAAAACATTGATGTATGTATATCCGAGCATACACACACATTTTAACAGGTCAAAACCTTGATAATTTTGAGCTTGATTCTATAGAGCAGACCACCTCGAGGCACAGCTATTTAGGTCTTGTTCAATGAGACCTGGTGTCGTAAAGAACTAAAGTGTCTAGAGCTGATCGGTGACCTATGAGCATTACTTAACGTTTCAGTTTTAAATTTCTGGAGGCAGAATTCAATATTTTTTCTTGCCAGTCTAATATTTTGAGGTGAAGTTGTCGTTGCAGGATTTTTCAGACCTAATTCCGTCATAATAATGTAGCATCTTCTCCTCGTGCCTGAAAGTTGTTCACTGCCGTGTACCTGTATACTGCTCAACTCATGTGAATTTCAGGGTACATTCCCTCGTGCATGCTTCACGATTTATTTGTGTTGGTCAAGTAGTGCATGCGGATAAGCATCTATATGCAGGCTACAATATCTCTGACACTATAGCGGTAAAATCTCTCATTTTCATGTGTAATTCTACGAAGAAAAAAACTCATCCATCATTGGGAGAGAAGCCGAGACACACCATGTTATTTTGTAAAGCTGTAAGTCACGTAGGGAAAAGTTCAGTGCCTTAATTCTAAAGTATGGTGATATGATCGTTTTAATGTGATTCGGATTGGCTGTCTCTGACGGTCGTTCTGTCACTTCGTGTTCTTAACGCTCGTATGTGTCGTCACCATAAGGTAGATGTACTGAAGCTGTCTGCTTCTAGAGCTCGTCTAGGCAATCAATGTCAGATTGTTACCTCACATTCACAGTCCCATGGTAGGAGTAACTATCCCGTATGACTTGACGCACCTCTTACGTATTTTAAGCTTCATTAAGAATACTTCGCGGTACCTGTCCCCGCATGGGTAGAGATAGTTCAGCAAGCGTCAGTGGTATCAAGATTCTGTTAAAAATCAGTTAGCCATTGTGATAATTATTAAGCCTTGTTTTTATTTCTTTGTTTAGTTCCACATAGTGACAGTTTATGTATTGACGTTTTTTTCGAGCCTCTAATTTCCAATGCTCAATTCAACACTTCATCTCTGCTGCAAAGCCTGTTGTGCTCAGCTGTGGACTTATATACTGCACATGTAGTGGCTAATCCTGCTTTAGCCTGCCGATCATATGGCTATTTCTGTAAAAATGGTGCTTAGAAATTAAGTATAATATTAATTCGTATCCCCAAAACTGGTGCGATTGGAGGAGGAAGGATAGAATGTTCGCTCAGAGTTTCTCAGCTTATCAGCACTTCTCTACTTCTCGATATAGCTTCTTTTAATAAATTTTTAATTTTTCTATGAGAATCCATCATTGCGTTAGGTATCATTTGGCTTAATCTGGTCGAAGCGATAAATTTTCCGTAGAACAGCGACTGTCAGTGAGAGTCGTCAATTTGACTTGTGAAGTACACTTGCTCCTGATTTTCTACAGTTGCATCATCATCCGATTTGTTGTTGAAGGAACTTTTGTTATAAGAACGACTTCCAGATTTAGATCCTTGTCTCCCTCAACAGGCATTACATTGGTGAGTACGGACGGAGCATTTGCAATATCAAAACTCAAGCCATTAATAACATTCTCGGCAAAAATATCGTAGATCCAGCCCTCACTGCCTAAAGTCTCGTCTGTTGCTATGCAGCGCCTTGGAGTAAACTAACGTATTCTCTGCAGAAAATCTACCTCACATTTCGTACAATAGCTGGACAATATCCCTAGACCCAGCAGTATCACCATCTCAATTATTCTTGCTTGAATTAGTGCTTGCCAGAGAAAGGCGACCTGGCAATAAAACGGTTTTAGGTGCCTTGCTTAGAATATTTGTTCAGGAAGTAGTATAATTTAGAAGTGTAAGCGTATTTTATAGCGTTTGTGGCAATATTTGGTTCTACTTGGCCGTGTATCTAGGAAGACTCTACCTTCTCTTTAGTAATACTCATGTATCCTGCTTAATATAATGTTGGCAGACCCGAACAGCTTGAGCTACCATTAAGGCATGTGAAGTCTCCATTATAGTTGTTGCCCCAGTTTGGGCTGCGGAGTTGTGCGGACTGGGGACCCAAGGGAGCACAGCTAGGTAATATCAGCTCTAGATGGACGTTCGGGCCTTATGACTTTCGTGCCCACTTTGCGTCTTTCAATTTTTACGCCATCTTCGCCATCTCTTCTTTATCTTTTCTTTCTCTTAATTCTTAACTTGCTGTTTCTATGTACAAGGAATACTTTATCGAACACCGAGTGCATAAATTCCCTATTCTGTGTAGTCTATGCTAAATTGTCCCTTCTTTTTCGGCCTGACAAAGTCTTATAATGACTGAAGCTGTGCGATCTAAACTACTACTACTACTAACTTCGCATGACTCGTATAGCTCCTGCTCTGATCTCTGCTTGACCAGAATCACTGGCGTCAAGTCAGAATTTCTGTTGTACTTTCTGAAAAACTTTAGTATTTTTCATGCAGCAGTTTTACGATCGCTAAAAAATGTCTACAGAATTTTACTGATATTTAAGGGTGATGTTAATATTCTCAGTAGTGACGACGGCCATGGCGCTTCACGTACAAACCATTTTGCCTTATCAATTTTATAGTTCTGTATGCATTTTATTGAACCACCTCCTTTACTGTTCTGGTGGGTATTGCCTTCAGCGTGTTCTGAGTATATTTGACCAGTGTCAGGAACTATATTTCTTCTTGCCGCTTTTCATTGTCGAGAAAGCAGCTGAAGCGTTGTTTCGAAGCGCTGTTTTTCTCAAGCTCAATGGATTATGTTTTCATTTCTATTTATTCAAGTTGAATGTGTGATTTACATTGATGTGAGTTCTCTTTTCAGCCCAATATGTTTGTCTCTATCAATGTAAAAATTTTGAGCTCATGGACCTACTGGTGTTCCTGAGTGACATCCTATAAATCTCGTTTTATTCATTATATGTACAATGTTCAATTCGTAAACAAATTAGATAACCGGCATGGTTATTACTTTGCAAAAATTTTCATTTTTTGTGGAAATATATTGGGTGTCAAAGGGTTGAAAAACATTGTTTTTGAAACTCATTAAACAATCCAATTCGCCAAATGTGTTTTATAATACTTAAACTGAGATAACTACCAAAAACAAATTGCGATTTCGGAAAGTTTTGGCTAAACTCTTTATTTCTCTAATTTAATTTTAGCTTAACGTAATTTGAAAACATTTTTTCATAGTTTGAGGGCATTAGTGAAATTTGTACCAGTTTAAGTGATTAATTTTTCATGTTAAAATGAGCACACCATTTCTATGTGCAGGGGATCCTGAACTTTACCTCGCCCACCTTTTGTCTTCGCTCCTTCCCATAAGAGAGAAAGCCAATATCAAACGTCACCCAGCTCCTGGTGTACCTTCATGCTGAAGAGCTAAATTTTAACTTGTGTTATAGGGTACATCAGTGGTTGCTAACGGAGGAGTAGCTGGTCTCCTGCTGACAAAGCATGGAGACTCTTTCAGGAATCGGGGAAACATGAAGGTGACTTATTGCCGCAGACCCGCCACTCTATTAGGCCTATTCATTGATTAAGATGATGGAAATTGAAATAAAACCTTGTATTTCGGGTCATTCATCAAATGCCCCTCCCAATCACGCGAATGCGCCACAACTCGGTGTTGGCATCCAAACCGTGATGCAAATCAGGCTTCTCTTCACAAGCTCAGGATAAGGACGGCAATATTAAACTTTCGTATCCATTGTTGACTCCTCAACCACGCAAGACACGCGTTTAAAAGAGATTATAATAAATCCAAGAAAATCACCGGAGGATCTAACAAAAACGATGCAGCTATTTATACAATGCCAAATTATCATCCTAAACCACATGAAATCTATGAATAAAACGACGAACTTCTCTGGAATACAGTGGGTAGCAAAATGTTTTTGGTAACATCAGATTTGTTATTGTTTCCCAAATAAGACACGTTGGGCTCCAACATAATTTGTTGAATGCATTGTAAGGAACATTTTCCTCCTACACGTACATACATAGAAGGGAATTGAAAAAGTACTGTTCTGGGACACATTTTTATTTATATCAATAATAAATCACCTTGTGCAAACTTACTAAATACTACATGCAAGCATTATAATAAGACAAGCATTTTACAATATTTTTCTTTCCTATTGATGTAAAGGAAAAACGGGAGCAAACAATGCGAAACAGGAAATTCGGATCAATAAAAATTCTCATGACATGTTCACCAACCCATTCGGAACTACCGAAGCTCCAGCGATATTCCAGTTGTCAACCTTCGATCAAGCCGGGAGCATGGAAGTCTGCAAGCAAGCAAGCCGGCGAACAACCATCGCGATAACGAACAGACTGAATACAAATGAATTACAAAGGCCAAAAGAAGAGAGTAAACAACAGGAAAACACAGTCCAAGTAAGTCTTCTTTCCAGGAATAATTCCAACACATGACTGCAGATGTTACAGATGTTTTCTGAAATCATCTCGCATATTGCAAATCTTCTTAGTCAACTCTCTATAAGAGTGACAAACAATTTCCCTTGGTAATGAGTCACATCAAGTGTAAGCCTTGTTCAACATTCCAGCTCACACAGCTCACCAAGCACATGACTCGCAGGCGTTAGATCAATAGTTGATACTACCTGCTCGCTCTTACGATCGGTTCAACAGTTTTCCTTTTGATGATTTGATGGACCATTTTCGCTTGGTACAAAGTTCTATCCGCTCCAAAGTGATGCTGTTCGTCCAGCTCCTCAGCATCAACGATTGAAGCCATTTACTGCCTCATAGAATCAAGCCTAAGTCGTTCGGAGACTAAATTGGCATTGGCCTGAAACTCTCTTGTGTGATTAGTTTTCACGGTCAGCAGTTTTCTGATGAGATAATCACAATAGACTTTCTGAGTTGGAACCTGTTCGATCTGTCTTGCTTGTAAGAAACTTAGCAAAAGTAGCTGCTTAAGATTAATTCGGTATGACTTGAGACTCGCTCGAACCTGGGCCTCCGTTAGCCGGTTTCCTTATTTTCCAAACCTGCATCTTTTACAAATTAAATCATTGCGAATTGAGTACTTTCAGACCGAAAGGCCATAATTCCCACCTACTTTATAATAAATCACAAATAAATCCTAACGACCTTTTCCTTCGCTTGCCCGAAAGGACTCTAGCCGTATTTGAATAACCCTGCACGTATNCCCCCCCCCCCCTCATCCCAACACAGAGTCTTGACACTATCAACCGAATACAAATAACTCAGTTTGACTTACTCTTAATTATGATCCGGTAAGGTTATAATTGTTGTGCAGTTAATATTCGGCTTGGGAGGCCTGAAGAAAGAGCACAAAAATTAGATGTCTGGATGCTCCGAAGAGACCAAGCAAGAAGAGCTTTCTCCGACTGAATGATAGCTGTCGAGCAACCGCGCTGCAAGTGAGCCCCGCGCTAGACGCGTAACCCGAGTTCCACAACGAGATAAGTCAGTTGACTTTAGACATCAAGCATCAGCGAGAATGCAGACATCAGTCAGACGAGCAAGGAGCTGGTGAGAATCTGATGCCAGCATATAACGCAAGACAATTGATGCTGAGCATCTCATCGGCAGCAGAAATTCCGTTCTTCAAATGAAGACGATAAGTTACGCTCCATCTTTGCACGGTAATCTATACGAGTTGTGGGATAAATAAAAGAACACTGTTACTTTAATACTTATTGGAGGCAGCGGACAGACATGCTGCCTCAACGATGACTTCACAGTAAATGAGGCAAATGCAAATGCAGGGTGTGAAGCAGGACTCTCGGCCAGAAATTTCAGATAAACCCAGATCGAACATGAAAAAAAAAAACATTTTAAAAACAAAAAACCCAGAAATTTTATTTGAGCACAAAATAATACAGTTTTACATAAAATGATGATCCTCTATTTGATTTTTTATTGATCCTCTTCCCAATTACCTTTTGTAGCCCAAACACCAATAGCACTTCACTATTGTTCAAGCCGCCACACATTTCGCTAGTTGCAAACTCCGTTCATCATATCTCTCATTAACCCAGGTTTAGGTTTTCACTCTTGACAGTTTTGAGCACTTCTTGGTAACGCTTGTTTTGCCAGCACTCAGCGAATGCCAAAAATCAGGTGTAGATTTATTAGATGTTTTTATATCTTTGAACTGTGGAAATAGTCTCCACTCAGGGCTAAGTGGCGCGAAATGTTGGGGCTTGCGCACCGAACGGGGGTAAACTCGTTTGACACTTAGTCGACACTCATATGAAATATTTTTACACATTCTCCTCCCTTTTGTATGTGTGATTTTGTATCAGGTATGTTAACTATCTATATATTAATACGTTTGCACCTACCGTTCCGTCACGCTTCGTCACTTCTCAAGTGAAATTTCAGGTCTCGAGCGNCTCGCATCATCAAGAAGAAAATTGCTTCCAAAACCGGACTATCTCAGTTTGTTTATCTGAATTTCCGTGAAGTTATCACTGATCCTGCTAGTATAGTATAAAAAGTAAGCTTGCCTTGAGTATTCTATTTAGTGTACTGAATGATGAAACAACCCAGATTTTCATATTTTCAAAAATTTACACTAGAAATCTAGGAAGGGTTAAAAAAAACAAGATCTGGGTGGAAAACCCAGCGCCGAGAACCCTGCACTGAAGTCTCAACTCGGAGGCTCTGAACTCTGAAGCTTCAGTCCAATTTCAGACCTGTTTTATTTTGATGTGTGCCTCAGCGTGTGTGCCTCAGCGGGTGTGCCTCAGTGTGTGTGCCTCAGCATGTGTGCCTCAGCGNGTACCACAGCGTGTGTGCCTCAGCGTGTGCGTGCCTCAGCGTGTGTGCCTCAGCGTGTGTGCCTCAGCGGAAACAAGCTATGGTGACTAGAGACAACACGCGATGGCAACAAGAAGTAACAAGCGATGTCAACAAGAGGCAACAGCGATGGCAACACGTTTCAGCTGTTGCCCCAAAACTCTCTGAAATTTTCTCTCCATGTTTACGCCTCCCCACGAGGAGGCCTTTCTGGCTGGGCTGGCCTAGGATACTGGGCCAGGTTGCTGGGCTAGGATACTGAGTCAGGATACTAGACCAAGATACTGGGGCAAGATACTGNCTGGGCCAGGCTGCTGGGCCAGGCTACTGGGCCAGGCTGCTGAGCCAGGCTGCTGGGCCAGGCTGCTGGGCCAAGCTACTGGGCCAGGCTACTGGGCCAGGCTGCTGGGCCAGGCTACTGGGTCACGCAGCTGGGCCAGGCTGCTGGGCCAGACTGCTGGGCCAGGCTACTGGGCCAGGCTGCTGGGCCAGGATACTGGGCCAGACTGCTGGGCCAGGCTACAGGGCCAGGCTGCTGGGCCAGGCTACTGGGCCAGGCTGCTGGGCCAG